>OZ012741.1:667429496-667444496 GCA_963859935.3 Lathyrus sativus | reverse complement strand
GTTCGTTGAGGCTTCGTCAGGAGCTCACACAACGAGTATTCACTTTCACCTCACTGGTGTTCGCACAACGAACATGCTAATTCCCCTTCTCTTCTTTGGCTTCCTTGTCAATTCACTTGTATCCTTAATATTTGATGTTTTATGCCTAAATGCTGCACAATAACACACATATCAAGGAATCCAAAGGTATTTGCAATATGTTGAAGAATCATACAAGAACAAGAAATAAATCCATTAAAACATGAGAAATGAGTTGAAAAATGCTAAGAAAGATGGTTCAATTTAAGTCAAAATTTACACTTAACAAATTCTCCCCAACTAGATTTTTGTTTGTCCTCAAGCAAAGTCTACCCCTCATGAAAGCAAGGGGATTTGCTCAAGCATAAGATTCTACCAAGAAAGGATTAACAATTCAAATTCAAACAAGAGAAATTTGTTCAAACAAGAGGATTTGCTCAAGCATGAGATTACGCACAAGCAACGTTCACCACTTAATAGAATCGAACAATGATAAAGAATTTAGTCCTTAAACAAATATAATGCAATGTTTCGAATAACAACTAAATTATCATACTTGAATCACTCTAACAATCTTCTTCAAAATAAGGATGAAGAATTTAACGCGTTTGCAACTGCGGGTCAATTTCACTTACCTGACAAACAATGCTAATAACAATCCAATATACATTCATGTTATCAATAAAAAATGAAATCAGGGAAGCAAGAAGATCATTAAGGGCTTGTAAGGTTGTAGCTTGGTTAGGTTCACAACAAAGAGACATTTCTAAGGCCATGGAATCAAATTTTTCAATGCAAGCATTATTCATTATTCATTCTCTATTTTTCTTTTTTCAAACAAGCATTGTTTTTGTTTTGTTTTTCACATTCATATTCACACTTTTTTCTATTCTTGCTTGAAATTTTTCAAATTTTTTAGTAACCTACCATTTTCCTTTTCATTCTCCCCAACTTGAATTCAATCGAACCTCAAGTGAATGCTCCTTGCTTTTTATGGCATGAAAATCAATTTATACAATGTTCAAAGGTTTCAAGAAATTTATTTTAGAATGCCATAAAATTCAATGATGAACTTAACTTTTAATTTGTGTACACACACCAAGTTCAACAACAAATTAAGATCTAATATGTTAGGGCTCAAAGGGTTTAATGAATTCTCACTACTCACAGGTAAGTTACTTTTTGGATACGGTTGTTCTCAATATAAACAAATGCCTTGATAATTTCTAATGCTTTCACAAAATCACAATAATCAAAAGATTAAGCATGAAACAAATGAATTAAACAAAGTTTATCAGTCATCCTAGGATATAGTAAATAATAAAGGTTTCTCATAATTTGTGGCTTTTGGACCTAAGTGAAACAAACATTCAAACAAGTTGCAGCATGAAACAAAAATACACATTTGTACAAAGCACAAAATTCTTAAATCTTTATAATATTCTATAAAGTGGTACAATTTACCTTACTTGCATTTACAGGTTCAACATCCGACCATCACCATTCGACTTGGGAGAATCTTCATTGGATACTTTTATACAATTAGCAACCAATCTAGAAGAAGTTCTCATTAATCATCCCTAACCAACACTTGAGAAAACTTTAAAAGAAACAAGTATATATATAATATAAAAAATTGTACAAAGATTAAAAATATAGAAATTATTGCAATGTGATTAAATATCTAAACACCAATCCCCGACAACGACGCAATTTTGTTCGAACTGTAGTGAAGCAGCAAGAAGAAAAATTTTAGTTTTGGAAGGATTCTCTTAGGGATTTATATCGTCTCTAAAGGGATCCGTGCGAGGGAAAGAATTTCATTCAATGGTCGCTACATTTCTAAGCTTGTGGTAATAAATTGTTGAGAGATCAAAGGTACCATAAATAAAGGCAGAAAATATAAAGACGGAAAATGTAAAGTAAAGACTTAAAAATAAATGGAGCCTTGTTGGGATTGGATCTCATCAATTGATAACACATGCATTATTATGACTAGTTAAACACAAATCAATCATTCGTCTAATATCCTCACATATCACCCACAACATTGAAAGAACAATCATATTGTCTCATTGGTAATGTCTCAAGCAACTCAACAACACAGAGCATTAAGAACTGATACTCACACAAATTTAAGTCTAGAGTCTAGAACCTAATAGATATTCATCCTAGATCCAGATCTAAAGAGTATGTTTCTATAACAGTTTAAATCAATGTATAAAGAAGTAAACAAGGATAACATCCATATCAGATCCATGATTGAATCATATAAAATGCCATGATCAGTATACGTACATACACTTAACCCTTTTTATATGTACTCAACTAATTTTCCAAATTTAAGTGAACATAGTTCTTCATCACTATTATCACGCATCCTCACAATACCATATTGATCGCTACTCATGCTAATAATCAACACAATAAAATAAAAGATACTAGTGAATATCAACTTACAAGTCTATATCAAAAGTTTTCTTATTGATAGATGAATATCTAAGATATAAGATTTGAAAAGGTTTTTTCAAGACCCACAAATAAGAAATCAAAGACAACATCAATATTTAATCACAACTAGTTCACAGTATATAAATTAGATGAAATACATAAGGTATCAATAGACTACATCCAAATTCAATAAGAGATTGAAGCACTTACTCGAACATCAAGCTCCGAGTTGCTTCGGTTTGTGATTCTCCCTCTTAGGGTTTGTGTTTCTCTCTCTAGAATATGTTTGGAATAAAGAGAGATAAAGTTTTGATACTGAAAATATATGTTATGTTTCTAAAAAGCTAGAAAAGTACTTAAATAGTATTACAAAATCTATCTTGTTCGCTTAGCGAACATCTTCTTCGTCCAGCGAAGACCTGTTTTAGGCACATGAAGTGTCTCAAAATAGTTAAACCACCTCTGAGGGAATATCTAAGTTCGCAGTATGAACAATTCTTCGCACAACGAACTTCTTAGCTACAAGTTCGCACAACGAACTTTAGGTCCTTTTCCTACTACCTCAAATATGAGATGGTTCATTGTGGCTTTTCCAGGAGCTCGTACAGTGAGCATTCACTTTCACCTTACTAGTGTTCGCAATGCAAACATGTTGATTCCTCTTCTCTTCTTTGGCTTCCTTGTCAATTCACTTGGGTTTTAATATTTGATGTTTTATGCCTAAATCCTGCATAATAACACACACATCAAGGAATCCAAAGGTATTTGCAATATGTTGAAGAATCACACAAGAACAAGAATTAAATCCATTAAAACATGAGAAATGAGTTGAAAAATGCCAAGAAAGATGGTTAAATTTAATTCAAATTTTACACTTAACAAACTCTCCCCAAATAGATTTTTGCTTGTCCTCAAGCAAAGTATGCCCCTCATGAAAACAAAAGGATTTCCTCAAGCATAAGATTCGACTAAGAAAGGATTAACAATTCAAATTCAAACAAGAGAGATTTGTTCAAATAAGAGGATTTGCTCAAGCACGAGAATGCGCACAAACAATGTTCACCACTTAATAGAATTGAATAATGATAAATAATTTAGTTCTTAAAAAAATATCATTAAAAGTTTCAAATAACAACTAAATTCTCATACTTGAATCACTCTAACACTCTTCTTCAAAATAAGAATGTAGAAATTAACGCGTTTGCAACCGCGGGATAATTTTACTTACCTGACAAACAATGCTAATAACAATCCAATTCATACATTCATCTAATCAATCAAAAATGAAATCATGGAAGGAAAAAGATCACTAAGGTCTTGTAAGGTTGTAGCTTGGTTAGGTTCACAACAAAGTGATAATTATAAGGCCATGGAATCAAAGTTTCTAATGCAAAATAAACATTTACTATACATGGTTATGTACACACTACAACTTCATCCATATTGTCTTTTCTCAATTGTTCACCCTTCCAAACTTCCTTTATTTGCACTATTCATTCTTTATTTTTCTTTTTTAAACAAGCATTATTTTTCTTTTGTTTTTCACATCCATATTCACACTTTTTTCTATGCTTGCTTGAAATTTTTCAAAATTTTTAGTAACCTACCATTTTCCTTTTCGTTCTCCCCAACTTGAACTCAATCAAACCTCAAGTGAATTCTCCTTGCTTTTATAGCAAGGAAATCAATTTAATAATGTCCAAAGGTTTCAAGAATTTTTTTTAGAATCCCACAAAATTTAATGATGAACTTAACTTTTAATTTATACACACACACACACACACACCAAGTTCATCATCAAATTAGGATAGAATCTGTTAAGGCTCAAAGGGGTTAACGAATTCTCACTACTCATAGGTAAGTTACTTTTTGGATACGGTTGTGCTTAATGTAAAGAAATGCCTTGATCATTTCTAATGCTTCCACAAAATCACAATAATCAAAAGATTAAGCATCAATCAAATGAATTAAACAAAGTTTATCAGTCATCTTAGCATATAATAAATAATGGAGGTTTCTCACAATTTGTGGCTTAAGAATTGATGGTTCGCCGGGGCTTCGCCAGGAGCTCGCACAACGAGCATTGGCTTTTACCATGCTAGTGTTCACACAACAAACATGTTAATTCCTCTTCTCTTTTTTGGTTTCCTTGTCAATTAACTTGTGTCTTAATCTTTGACGTTTTATGCCTAAATCCTGCACAATAACACACACATCAATGAATCCAAAGGTATTTATAATATGTTGAAGAATCACACAAGAATAAGAAATAAATCCATTAAAAAAATGAGAAATGAGTTGAAAAATGCCAAGAAAGATGGTTCAACTTAAGTCAAAATCTGCACTTAACAAGCGTCAAAAAGAGATTCGCCATCTTGCTGAGTAAATTTGGTTATTTGGTTTTGCAGGACAACAATCTTGCTTGGTGGAAAGTATCTAGCAAGGAATACTTTCTTCAGATCAGTCCAAGTGGTGATTGAGTTTGCTAAGAGAGAATCTAGCCATGATCTTTCTCTATCTCTGAGGGAAAAAGGGAATATTCGTAGACATATTTCCTCAAGAGAAACACCATTGTTTTTCAAGGTATCGGCTAGTTGAGTGAACACTTTTAAGTGTTGATTATAGTTCTCTGTTGGGAGACTAAAAATTGGTTTTGTTGTACAATTTGCAATAAAGCAGGTTTTAGTTCAAAGTTATTAGTTGGGATTGTAGGGTTAACAATACTAGAATGGTGTTCTTCATTAGACGGTATTTCAAATTCCTTAAGTGGTTTTCTCTCTTGTTCTTCTGCCATTGCTCTCCTAATTCTTTGGAGCAAGTCATACGCATTCGTATCTTTCTGGTTCAGCTATTGGATCTTCTAAAGTTCTGGTATTGTGAGTTCTTCGCATTGACCGACAAATGGTGCCTTAGTCTAGATGGTGTAACAATCAGGATACGATATCTAATGCAATTGCTCCCCGACAACAGTGCCAAAAACTTGATGTGTGTTATCTGCAAGTACACAAAGTGTATCAGAGTAATATAAAAGATTTTCGAATCCCACAGAGACCTAATGGTCAATCTATCGTCTTCTATTGCTACGGTGTTTATCTAAAGCGATCGTAAAAGGTTATGGAATAAAAAAAATAGAATAACAAAGATTTAATGAATTCAAAGGTGTAATACTGGAATGTGATTTACATCAATCAACAACACTCATATTATTTCTAAATAGGACTACTTACGGGGCAATATTTTCTTCCAAGAAAAAGAATTTAATTAAAAAGCAACTGTCACTTTTGATTTTTTGGAACCGAATTTAATCTTTAAATATATACCGTCCGCTCACGTGAACCGGTTGCGTATTGCGTTAAAGTAGAAAATATTTTTTTAGTAATCACTTCTTTAGCTCAGTTGAAAAGTAATCTTTATTGGAAACTTTAACGAAAAAGGGTCTCCGACATTTGCTCGGAAAACTGGACTCTAAACCTATAAACGTGTTCGAAAATAGTTTCATAATCACCTTCTAGCTAGTAATATTAAATTCTACTAATTAATTAACAAAGTGCTTTCGCGGTTTTTATTAACCAAAAACTAATTAATTTTAAGCTTAAGTGTCTGACGACATTCGATCTTATCCGACGTGTCACGATTCTACTTTCATAGTAACCGATCAAGTTAGTTACGAAAAATTGAATTAAAACCAAAACAACCCCAAGAGAGACTCTTTAGAAACAACATATGGAGTACCATCGAAATGCCGGTCCTCACATTCCAGCACTAACAAAATTAGTCGGACATGGTTACAGTATACATTTTTACTTTTGTTTGAAAAAAGGAATTAAACATAATAAGTGTTTTGATAAAATAAAAAGTGTGCGGTAAAAGTAATCAAAGTAAAGCGGTGCAATGAAATAAAAAAAGTAGTGCAATGAAAGTAAATAAGGTAAAGCGGTGCGATAAAGTAAAGCAGTGCGATGAAAATAAATAAAATAAAGAGGTGCGATGAAAATAAATAAAGTAAAGCAGAGCAAATAAGCAAGACAATAAGAATGTAAATAGACTGAAATTAATAAGAACTTGATCCAATCGGAGACTTGAATCTGATATAGGAAATAACTTTGATGGTATGTAAATGGCAGCAAGATTAAAAGTGATAATATAAAGTGCTCCAAACTCAAATACAACAATTGTGCAATAACCCTACGGTGTGAAGAATTATTGCTTTTAACAGTGTAAATTTATGCCTAAGTTGTAACTAAGCTTGGATGATTCATAATGTGAAATCTAAGTCCTATTTATACTGGTGTCAAGCCTTGGAAATCAAGTAACAAGTTCAGAATTCATGTGAGAGAAAAGAGGGAGTAGTGGGTGATTCTCCAGCTGCCAATTGACTGGGGCGTCAAAATCAAAGATGGCGACCGACATGTAGGGGTGGCGAACGCCACCTTCATAAAACTCCTAGAACTTGTCTTTGTGACTGTTGGCACGTGGGACACGTCATTCACCACATGGCTACCTCCAAGGCGAACGCCAGGTGTGCAAATTGCTCATTTTTCTCCATTTTCCCTCCATTTTGCTTTGTTTCTTCAAGTATGGCTCAAACTTAGTTCTGTACCTGGAATAAAGGAAAATTACCAGCATGATACTAGAAATGACAATAAAACAACTGTAAAACATGTGCAAGTCGAGTCAAATATGTGTTGTGTTTTGGTGTTATCAGTGGTTAGTTGGAGGTACCGTTGCAATAACTTGTCTTTGGCCTAGGCTTCCCTTCTTATTTGAGACACGACCACTTAGAATTTCCTTCGCAACTTGGTACACTCGGCTCCCATCTTATCGGCTAGTGTTATCCCCATAATTAGTGCTTCATACTCAGCTAGATTATTAGTGGTTGAGAATTCAAACGTCAAGGAAACTTCCACTACCAATTCAAATTTATTTTCCATAATTATGCCGACACCGCTTCCATGACTATTAGATTATTCAACTGTGAATATCACCCATCTTCAATCTGGCTCTAGATGCATGGGGGTCAAATAAGCCAAGAAGTCAACGAATACCTGACTTTGAATGTCTTTCTTGCTTCGAAGGATATTTCAAATTTCGACAACTACACGGCGCACTACTTTAGACGTTTGGCCAAGTATGATCGATAGAGCACTTGCTTTAGTGGTAAATCCATTCGAACAATAAAGAAATATGCAAGGAAGTTGATAATTGGTTTTCACATTGTTTTTACAATACTACAAACTACACCTTCGGTAACACTAATTCTACTACGGTTAGACTTCCACCGTGATGATATGTCTTACTTAACATGCGATAATTTTCTTTGATATGATATAATCATGGATGAAACATACGACCGTGATTATATAAATTATAATCATCCTTTCATGGGTTCGAATTTCAGCACCCTCATATGTTTTATTTCTTTAACATTTAGTCACGCTTTTGTATATTTAACATTTTTTTAACATTTGATACCACCATGGTTGAGTAACTCAATTGTTAGGACTTATTTTAAATATTTTAAATTATAATACACTGACGTGTCAAATGTTTTATTTCTTTAACATTTAGTCACACCTTTTTATTTTTATTTATTTTTAATTTAAAAAAAATGAGATACCATCACGGTTTCTTAGTAGAACCGTAGTGACATACTATTTATTTTGTTTTAAATATTTTAAATTGTAATACACTGACGCTTCTTTATGAAATTTAATTTAGTAAGTAACATATCACCACAGTTCTAATTTTTTACCATGGTGGTATCATTCATTCATTTTTATTAAGCTAACTAGCTTGTCTCTTCAGTAGCCATTTTTTGTTGAGAAACGATACACCATTTCAACCCTAACGTTCAGTGTTGAGAAATGAAATTCCATATCAACCCTAACATTCATCGTTCATCATTGTTCATCATCATTGATTCATCGTTTATCATCGTCCATCATCATCGATTCATCGTTTTGTATCTGTTATTCATTTTCAACCCGTAATCATCGTCATCGATTTATTTTCAACCCTAACACACCAATGCCAACACTAACATTATCGTCATTGTCAAGGAGGAGTACAACAACAACAATATTTGTATCAACCCAAATATTCACATTTACTTAGTCATCGCGTTTAGGGCACGTAAAACTTTTTTCCCATGCACTACATTAAACTTCAGTTTCCATTGTTGTTGATGTTGTTGTTGTTGTTGTTGTTGTTTTTCTAGTTCTTATTAAATGTGTGTCATAAAACTTAGTTAGTTTTTTGTTGTTGTTGAATGTGTATGTGATAATAGATGAAAGAGTTTGTTGTTGTTGTTGAATGTGTATGTGATAATAGATGAAAGAGTTTGTTGTTGTTGTTGTTGAATGTGTGTGTGATAATATTTGAAAGAGTTTGTTGTTGTCGTTATTGTTGAATGTGTATATGATAATAGATGAAAGAGTTTGTTGTTATTGTTGTTGTTGAGGTTGTTGTTGTTTTTGAAAATAAATGTCGTCTTTGACATATTCTTCATCTAGTGGTGAGGAAACTATGACAAGTGATACTTAAATCAAAAAGAAAATATCACAAAGAGGTGCCACTATGCTTACCAGAGTAAAAAATATCCATAAATCTGGTATCAAATTGCCTATCGCGTTTGATCTGTATTATAGAGTAGTTGATGGTGAATACTCCTCTCTATTTAAAAGTTATGTTGTGTTCCTTGGATGTAGAAAAGTTAGTATATTGGTAAATGATGGAAAAAAGTACCAACTGATGTCAAACATAGCATATGGACATACATTAAGGTATTAGTTTTAATTTTCACCATTTCGATATGACTTTCTATAATTTCTAATACATTCTTATTGATTTAAATGTAGTTGACCTTTGTGTTTACTGATGCTGATAAACACTTATAAAAAGTGGTTAACTCATGCTTGTACGTGTTGGAGGGGCTTTAAGTCACGGCTCACGCATGACTACATTAGGAATCCTAAGATTGGTCTTGTGCGTCCATGGGTGAGGTATAGCTTTCTTTCGAAGAAGGTTTGGAAAAAGTTTGCAAAGGGTCGTCGTTCTAAGAAATTTATGGTTAGGACTAGTCTTGTTTATCTTGATAATTTGATGCTAATGATTTATAGATACTAATCATATTTTCACTATGTTTATGCCAGACTAAAATTCAAGCATAAATACAAAATAAAGCGAAAAACATTTATCCCCATAAATTGTCTCGTGGGGGTTACAAAAAATTGGAGAAAATAATGATGGAGGAAAAAAACAAATGGGAGATGAGGACTCCACTAGTCGTGATCCCAGACCATCTCCATTATCAAGGCATGAGAAGTGGAAAAGGGCTCGACTAAGACCAAATAGAGAGTACACCTCATATGCGTCAAGAGCGGTTGTTGAGAAAATTATAAGTATGATTTATTCGTATGTTATGTGTTATTTAAATGTTGTGGTAATTACAATATTAACATTATCATGCATGTTGTGTAGGATGCGTTGGTTGAGGAGGCCCGTGGAGGCTCATTTGTTCCAGAACCACGACATGATATACTAGTCAAGGCTATTGGAACCGGTGAGCATGGTGGGTACGTTCGTGGTGTTGGAGAAGGCGCCAACCTTAGATTATTCTTTGGTCTAACCAAAAAAAGCACCATAAATGCCGAATTACAAGAGCAAATAGAAAATCTTGCTCTTGTTGAGAAGGAATTAGAAGAGCAGAGGAAGATGTTAGAAGTCGAGCGGGAAAATCGGAAGAAAGACATAGAAAATTTATATGCGGTAAGTGTTTTATCTAAAATGCTAGTGTTTTATATGAAATGTATGATATATTGTGTTTAATCTGAAAAGTTAGAAAAGATAGAAATGTATTTATTATGTATTGATATATTTTCGCAGAGAATAAGTGGATCCTTACCACAACGTACAAATAAAATGATGATAATACTGATGATAAAGTTCCCCAAACACATGTTGTACGTCATGCTAGCACTAGAGAAAAAAATTATTCAGCCGTCCCCGCTAAAAAGGTCAACGAGTTATTGGATCCTTCCACAAATGAAATCGCCATGTTATACGTTTTGGTTGCAGAAAGAGATGAATTGTATCCTCTTCCTCTAGAGCATTGTCCATTGGTATAGCTCTTTTATTCTTATCCTAATGACATACGAGATTTTCTCTATGGTGCACGTAAGTATATATTTGAACATGCATGTCATTATAGTACATTATAATTTTTGTATTTCCTTACTTATTTTTTGAATTTTATTTAACCATTTAGGTACATTCATCGTGTATGTACAGAGTTAAATAAATCCAATATTTATGGCATCTTGGATCCGTTTAGTATTTGATGGACAAATAATAAGCCAAAAGATATTGAGACCTACATTTCGGAACGATTAAGTAAATGGGGGAAAAGAATGTTACTTCGCACCATTTCTCAATGCATAAGTAATTTTGAAATTATGGTTTATCTTTTATAGTTAGTTTTGTTTTAGAAAATACTAATTATGTATATGCTCGTGTTTATTCAGGAATCATTAGCAATTGATCATCATATCGCTTAAGACGAATACAATAATGACATTATGTTCCTTATATAAACCACTCGAACATAAAATGAAGCAAATTATTAATGGGTAAGTTTATTTTTATATGAAACTTTTTAGTAATACATATTTTATTTGACTTTGTAATTGGTTTAATTGGTTTAACTTGTAAAATATTTTCAATTTACAGTGTTGTGCAGCGACACAATATGTTGAACAATATTAGAAAAAAGCCAACATTTATCTTGCCTAATGTAAGTGACTATATTACTTGTGACATTCATTGATATATATTGTTACATGCATGTGTGTTTATAATATTCATGAATTTAATGTTTATTTTTGTAGAGGAGGAAATAACCAAAGATATTCAAGTGTGGTTATTATATAATGAAACACATGTTAAACATTGTTTTCGCTGACATTGTTGATAAATGAGATCAGGTATATATTTTATATGTAATGAATTATTTACAATGCACTTATGGGTCCTCAATAATGAACTTAATATGGTATATTTTATGCAGAATTTTAACGACGAAACACCATTCCCATGCGAAGATTTTGTAGAGATTCGTAAACGTTGGACGTATATATTCAATGCGCTTAAGGATTCTCAAACATGATATTCATCTATAATATATATAGATGTTTGATGTACATTTGAGTTTGAGTGTTGTAAATAACATTTTTTATTTGATGAAATAAATAAGTATTTGGGTTTGAGTGTTTTAATATACATCTTGTTCCTATTTTGTTACAATTTAAATAATACAGGTTATAAAATGGAAAATTTTCAAAATGCATAAATTTATCTTTTAAAAAAGCATATAATTTAATGAAGGTTTTTCATAGTGACTGTGGTTGTATAGTTATAGTATATAATATAACATAACCACAATTGTTATAGAAGGTCGCAGTTATATACTTAAAATGCGCTGAGAAATTGAACCAGAGCCCTTTAATATATGACAACAATTTGGATATTAACCGTGATAATATATCGTGCACTTTCAAGTTTTCTACAACGCTCATAAGACCGTGATTGTAAGTAGCGCATATATAACCACACCCTACATAACAACGGTAGGTCATGCGTGATGTTATCCATTTTTCAACCGTTGTTGTATATGTTTTCCATAGTAGTTTTATTAGTTATTTTACTTTGTTATTTTCTTGTTTTAATCTGATTTACCTTTTTTTAATCATATTTTACACTTGGTAGTATGTTTTTTTTATGGTTTTCAGGCTTAAGCAGATATCTGGGGTGAAAGAGGAAAAAACGAGCAAAACGCGAGAAAAAGGCAAAAGTTGGAAATTCTCTGTACAACAATCAGAAGGCTGCTACAGGTGGCTGTAGCACCTGCTACGGGCTATAGCAACCAACCATAGCTTCCCGTTTTTTAAGCACGCCCAGTATAAGTTCCATGAACCTGTTATGGCCACCCGTAGCAATTGTTACGGGTCGTCGCAAGAAGGCATGTTTCTCCTCGATTTGTTTCCTTTTCCTGGTCGATTGCTACTATTTTGGGACTTTTTACATATTTGGATCTAAATATTTTATGATGTAATATACATTGATCAGGTAGATTTAATCCACTATTAAAATTTTTATTATAAAAACTCATATGTAGTCTTGAGTTGGGGATCCAGTTTTTATTTTACTTTCCCAAGCTTTGTACTCAAGTCTCCATTTGAGCACTAGATCAAGTTTAATTTAAAATAATTTCTTGTCAGTCAGGTCCTATTTATCATTTTCATTGCAATTTTTCTATTTCAATTATTTATCATGATTTCGATTAGGAATATTGCTCTGATTGTGCTGTTCCTCAACATGAGTGAGTAGTCCACTAGGGGCTAAGGGTCATGAGGCTTATCTCATTACTATTCGTATGATCCATCACTAGTCAATTATGAGAGTTTTATTCACGTTTATTTTAATACCTAAATTATATCATTCCAACCCTTGTATAAAAGTAAAGAGTTCTTAGGTACCGATCATAGTCTGAAAGGATATGTATCGGTGTATGAGCACATGTTTTTAAACAATCGAGTCCAATATAAAAAAAGTGCTTGGATGAGATTGATAAATGTACCATTTTTATATCCGCACAAATCTAAAGAATCCTTGATGAATAATACGGTCGTGTGAAAGCAGATGAGTTATTCGTCATAGATAGGATAACACATTGGAGAAAGTAGGTGTTGTCCATATTTATCTATTTTTTATAAGTCGTGTCAGAATTCTCATAATGGAAATGAATTGGATCATATGGAGATGTCAGAGTAAGAATCATGACTTTATGTCCTATTTGTTTCATCATATTTTAAGTCATTTCTATTTAAGTTATTTTTCTAAAAAGTGATTTTTAAATAGTCTATTTTACAAAACCACAAATTTTGATCTCTCAAGATATACAACGATAAAATAGAGTTCAGTATTTAATTCATTGGTCCATGGGGTTTGATTATCGTTTTCTATTTCGCACAGTCATACACTTGCGGCATGTTAGAAGTACCTTTAGTGATTTCATGATGCCGTCAGTAACGCCAAAGCTGCTTTCTCGATCATCTGGTACCATGTCTCAGCCTTAACTAATGCTTTTGATGCTAATTATATTGGGCTCTAGTTAAAGTTAAAATCTTTGATAAGAACGAAGCTCATTGCTTCTTATGAAACTGCTACATACTAGTACAAAGTTTCCCCTAAAAGTGTTTGGGTAAGCACTTAGGGCATATCCAGGGTTTCTTTAGAGATTTAAACGTATCTTTGCATTTTGGTTTCCACTCAAAGTCCGCTTTCTTTCTCAATAACCTATAGAATGGCAAAGCGTGCTGGCCAAATTTAGAGATGAACTTGTTGAAAGAGTTCAACATACCATTCAATTTTTAGACCTCTTTCTTAGAAGTTGGCGCGCTCATTTGTATCACTGCTTCGTACTTGTCATGGTTTTCTTAATCCCTCGCTCGGTCAGATAGAAGCCTAAGAAATTGTTGAATATATTGAACAAGGTATATTCATCCTTCTTAGCTTGGTTTTAATGAAGACAAAGCTTATCTTAGAAGAAACATCAAAGAAGAAAAAATTGGAATCAAAGTATCTAGTTTGCATAAGCTTTGGAATTCAAAAGATCAGACGATTGGTTGAGGTACTTTAACGGCAATTCATATGTTTATACAATATTTAGATGCTCCATAAACTTCACCTCATCTTATCTAAATATTTTCCAATCATTCATATTGCACGCTCTTTTAAATCCTGCATTTTAAAAGGCAAATTTTCAAAAATCACTTTAGTGCAACGAGTTGCATAAAAATTGCAACCAGTTGCACTTTGGGCCTGTCCAAGTCTTTTCAAGGGATTTTTAAAAGTGCAACCGGTTGGTTAAATTGTGCAACTGGTTGCATAGTCGACAACATTCATTTTTTAAAGCATTTTCAAAAGTAAAATCGATTGAGCTTTTTATGCAACTGATTGCACCCGACACTTTAAATTTTTTTTTAAACTTTTATGATACCTCTTCAATACAATGATTCATCATACCTTTTTCAAATCATTTCTACATGATTCATGATCATTTCATTAAACATTGACATTGTTTAAAGAGATATTTTTTTTTCTATTTAAACCATTTTTTATTAAAATTAACTTCTTCCACTCAAATTTTTACACCAATTCAAATATGTTTTACATGAAAATTTTTACGCATAACTTTCATATTAGTGAGAAAAGTTAATGATATATGTATTATATTTGAATTGTTCAATGGAAGGGAAAATCAATCTCTAAACAAAAATTGATTAAAGCGCAATAACTCTGGTCATATATTCATATTTGTTCAAAAGTTGTATATAATCATCAAGTGTGTGGTGAATTGTTTTGTAAATAGAAAGTGGTGTGATTTCTAGTTTTTTTTATCATCAAAGTGTTTTGGTGATTATTATAAAAGGTCACTTGAATCGGGGTGATTTAAAGTCCACTACAGGTTTGGTG
>OZ012741.1:667216362-667428996 GCA_963859935.3 Lathyrus sativus | reverse complement strand
CTCGCATGTTTACCCTAAGGAGCTATAACGTCAACACGATGGTCACAAAGAGATTATGGTCGTTATTTGAGGGGTACGATCATACGACTTTGATTGTTTGGGGAGGTTCTATGGGTTTTCAAAAAGACTTTATTCCTTTATTTTTTTCCCACTTCTAACTTTGTGGAAAGCTTTTTTCTTAGTTTTAATTTTGTCGTTAAGGTTCTGGGTGTTTTGATCTGCTCATATCTTCGAAAAAATTTCTCCCGCCAACTTAATTTGTGCATTTGTTGATTTATTATTTGCATTGCAAGATTTAGCTTTCTCATCTTCTCTTTCAAATTTTAGAGTTTCCCTTTCCTTCAGTGTTCGTTCACCCACTTGATATCGCGTCGTGTTTAGATTTTAACCTTGTAACCATTGTCATTTATTATGTGTCTGTCAAGAGAGTTGTTATTGACATTTATTGAATTTGGGTTAGTTCAGATATTTCAGACATTGCCTCTTACTTTTTCCCGAAGCGGTGCTTTTCTCAGGCGATGATATATGTTAGTCCATCTGAGGATTGGGCGTTCTTCCTCCAACTAAAGATCAAAGAGTTTGTGGCCCTTATAGAGGGTGTGCTATCTCATTTCATGAATGCATATTCTCCTCGATCGATTATCATTTTTCTTTCAATGAGTTTGAAATCGGTGTCTTAAATCATTTGTTGGTATCTCCTTAACAATTACACCCCGTGAGTTGGGCTTTTAGTAAGGTTTTCCAACATTGATGTGAGTATAAAGGCACTAAACTGACGTTGACCTTGTTTTTTTCACCTTTTTAGGGTAAAGAAGATTTATGGTAAGTTGGTTCTAACACGACGCACTTCTGATCTATCCTTTCTGGCTCTCCCTGATGTTTTGTTTCCTTTTGCAAATATAATGAAGTAAGAAGATGAAGTTGCATCGCATGTATCTAATACCTCAAGGGTTATCGTTTTGATTGTTTGTCTTATAAGATTTTGGTTTTTCTATTTCTCTCATTGAGTCTCCTCATTAATTGCGCATGCTTGGATTAAATTTCAAATTTGTATTTTAGCATGAATAAATCAAAGTGTTTGATTATATAAGCAATATGATTGAAATCAATATATTGAATTTTTGAATCAAGAACTATGTTTGTGAATGATTCAAGTCGTGACTATAGTAGAATCTCAAAATACTTTAAAATTTTGTGAAAAAGAGTTTATGCTTGTGTGATTCGAATCACACTTTTTTTTTTACTCGAATCAGTCTTACAGAGAGTTCAAAATGCATTTCTAGTTTTTATGATTTGAATCACAAGAATGTATGATTTGAATCACCACACTCTGATTCAAATCACAAAAATGTTTGCTTCGAATCACACTAAATTGATAATTCTCCTGGTTTCTTCTGGAACTATGATTTGAATCACCAGTTTTTCTTATTCGAATCGTGTGAATTAAATCACAAATCTTGTGACTCGAACCACACAAATGGGTTTCATATAGTTTTTGTTTCTTAATTCAACTTGTTTGGTTTTCTTATTTGAATCACACATCTTGCTTTTGACTCGAATCATACACCATTTTTATTTCATTTTTGTGCTAGATCTCCAACACATATAAATACCACTTTCTCTCAAACCTTTACAATATTAGAAAATATACACTTCTAGTATTGATTTGAAAACTCACAACTCACTTATTCTCTCATATTTTCAAAAGAGTTTGAATCTTTCTTGAACACATGGAAATGATTTCTTTCATCTTCTACCTCATTCTTTTTCCATTGCCACATTAATCTAAAACACTTCTTTGGAGATTTTTTTATTATTGAGGAGATTCGCTAATGTTTCTTTCAAGATTTGTTTAAGATTTCATAGGTTTGCAAGGTGTGTGGTGTTGTGGTTAGTTCTTACAATGCCAGTGGAAACGAAGGATGTTATTCTCTCCAGTTTCATCTTGGTAGTGTTGTGTGGAATTCTAGAGAAAAGGTGGCAGTTCTTCTCAATCTTCGGATAAACCAATGCTTAAGATACCTGTAGGATTAAGCAAAGATCGATGCAAAACAGAGACTTTAGAGCAAGATCATTAAGGATGGAAGATCCAAGGAGGTTTCAAATAAATATTTCTCAAGAATTCAGTTCGGATACTGAGTACGAATAAAGGGGTCTAGATAAAAGATTTTATATTTTCATAGTTATTTGGATATTGTGATTGTACTGAAACACGCATAATTGTCACAAATAATATTGGAAGACCAAATTTTTTTATGGGCAACCATCAGAGAGTGGATTAAGCTTAGCGATGACGATGGGTGAACCACTATAAATCATGGTGTATTTCTCTCTCTCTCTCTCTCTCTCTCTCTCTCTCTATATATATATATATATATATATATATATATATATATATATATATATATATATATATATATATATATATATATATATATATATATATATATATATATATATATATATATATATATATATATATATATATATATATATATATATATATATATATATATATATATATATATATCCCTTCTTTAATTTCATAGAAATTTCATGTTGGGTTTTTTATCATTTCATAGAATCGTATGCTATTAGGTTCGTCGTTGATAGCGATTTATTTGTTAAGTGTAGGTTTTTTTAGAACTAACACTTTGAGTTTGTCTTATTAAAAGTTATGATGAATACTTTGATTGTAAAATTCACATCATATTGATATTATACAAATAATCATCGTGTGTAGTTTTGATATATATTCAATACATTGCATTGATTTGTGTATTTTTGTTAATGTTATGATTATACCTTGATTGCTTTGTGTATTGTTAAGTCATTATGTGTAAATTCCAATCTATAAACATAATTTCTTTTATACACAAAAAATTTCTTCCGTCGCGCAAATCATTTTAGTTTATAAAACTCAGATAAAAAAAACTAAGGATTTAATTGGGAGGTTTATTCACCCCCTAGAGCCTTTCATACTCCATATTCTATCCCAATAAAAGAGGTCATGTGGAAGTGGAAGAAAGAGCTTTGCGTTGTTGTTATTGTCCTGGTCGGAATTCTAAGGACATCATCGGTAGGGGGAACTTCTACCTCAGAAAGACCTATTGTTATGACTTCCACTCTAGTTGTTGAGTAGCCATTTACTCAGCTTGCTAGGTAGATTAATTAAGTGACTGTCAAGAGAATGAGGACGCAAACCTTAATTCTTCTACATGTATATTGCCGATCAAGAATCCATCTTCCCCTGTTTGGGAAAGGGAGGGAAGCTTATCCCCGGTCATCAAATCCGAGGAGTTTCGTGTCAAGGTCCCCCCCCCTCCCCCCCCCCCCCCCCCCCCCCCGAGTAAGCTTCTTCGGAGGTCTAGGTCGGTAGGGGAAATATCTTTCCCTCAAAAGGATACCAACCATATTTTTCTGGATCGTCTGGGTCCGAGGACGAGTAGTGAGTTCCACTCTTTAATTTCTGATAAGGATTACTCTTACTTTTATGGGCTCCCTGATTATTCTCACTGGATCGAGTTGGCTGAATTGGATTATCAAGTTTGACGGGCATTTGTCATTCTAGCTTTTGGTGCTGTTGGCCAGGAGGAAGTTTTCATACCTTAACACTTCTGTGGGGAGATGAGAAGGTTGAAAAAAAGGGTTGGTGGCCTCGTCTTAAGAGGAACATATACTTAGATGAGGATAAGGGTGTCTCCAATTCTCTCACTATTATCAAGACTTCCTTCGAACCCTAGGGTATCCTGGTACGTTTCCTGAAAAGGTAAAATGAATGGCTTAAGTAGTGATTGATAAGGATGAAGCTTTGTATGAGGCGAAGCAGTCCTTAGAAACTGCCGAAAAGAAGGCTGATGACTTGGAGAAGGCTTTGAAGGAAACTCGATACGACCGTCTAAAGACTCAGGTAGACCTTACGAATATGAGCGAGAAAAATCTTTCTCTTTCTAAAGAACTATCTAAGTTTTTGCATGAGGGTTTATCTATGGTTGACGCTTTCGAAAATGCTCTTCATTAAGGTGAACATTTCTATTCAACTGGTCGCATCTCTCAAACTCGGGTTCGCCTTAACCAGATGATAGTGGATGGTGAAGTGGTCTTTTTGGATAAGTAGTTTTTTTAGGTTAAATGTATTGAGCTTGAGTTATGTAACTTTTCATCTGTATTGTATAATTGCATTTTTTCTATTTTCTTTTATTTAACTCGTACCTTTGTTGTTATAGTTATGACTCTTCTCTATGAGGTCATGCTCGTATATTAATTGTACGTCTCTATGGACCATGCCCGAGCAAAGGTCAGTGCCCCTTCCCATGCCCACAGGTTTAGATCTGGTTCGAGGATGACGTATTGGAAAATCTACCACTTCCTCTAGAGTGTTTATCTATCAATAGGTGGTACATTGTTTATTTCCTAACATTCTAGGCGTGTTTTTCGTGCTTGTGTGTTGGTGTTTTGGTCGGCTTCGCCACTCGCTTTAGCGTTTATACATGGGTGATTTAATCCATTTGGATGTGTGCCCTTCATAATAAGAAGTACAAGTAATTTAGAAATAATTTTTTTTATTTCAATATTGGCATAGTGGAATAAATTTAACATCTTTCTTTCTTAACAAGATATTAATCAGGAGTTAACAAGTGTCATAACTAGGTGGTTTGTGCCACCCCTTAATTGAAAATAATTTAAAGCAATTAACTAATAACATTATACATGACACATTTTGGTGCCTAATTGAGTTTTAATGTTGATTAAACTCTAGAAAACTAGTGTTGTTAGAATCCGGTATAAATTGAAGCATTATACAAGACACATCTCGTGTAATCTATAATTACTCAATTAATCATCATCTTTGAATAGTCTGTGAGATTTGTGAATTGTGTATTTGTCAATGTGGTTGAATTCTAATACAAGCATAAGATTTCTATTTTCGCTTTTAGACTTCCGCGTATTTTTGACAAACCTCTGGCATTCTATTATTGGAAAACCGTTCAAATTTTTAATAAGAGTCTATTCATTCCCCTATAGACCGTTTCTCTGCTCCATATTCTCATGCAACAATTGGCCTTGGAGCCGGTATTTTTATCAGGTCTAAGCGACTCAAAAGTTAGGGAATATGGCAGACGATGATAATCCAAAAGGAACGTATAATAGAGCACCTGTTTTTAAGATGATAATTATACTCATTGGAAAGAGAACGTGTATGTACATTTACTATCAATTGACAAAAATCTATGGGTAGCCACCATTGGTGGTCTTTTTATCCCTAAGGGTGACGGTGATGTTGTTAAACACCCAATGTGTTGGACAAATAATGAAACCAAACAGACTTCATATGATATGAAGGCGTGGAAAATGTTTATCTCTACTTTAAGCACATAAGTATTCTACTCAATTTCACATCATAAGAATGCTAAATTTATGTGGGACGCTCTCCAATCCCTTATTGAGGGAATGGATGACGTCAAGGATTTTAAGATCAACGTGTTTACTGAGGAGTTTGAACTATTTCGTATGGAACCCGAATAATTCATGGATTTTATTTAGACTAGATTCCTCCACTTAATCAACAAACTAAGCAACTTAGGAAAAACCTTTTCTAAAAAATATTGTGCTAACACCATATTAAGGTCTATGTGCAGGAAGTGGCTACCAAAGGTTACTGATATAAAAGAATCTAATGATCTTAGTTCTTTGGTCATCACAAAGTTATTTGGTAAACTAGTTGAGCATGAAAATAAACTGAAATGACTTGTGGATAGCGAAGTAAAGACGAAAAAGAAAGAGAAAAGGGGTATTTCTTTGAAATCTTTGTCATATAAAGCGAAGAAGTCAAAGAAAGAAAGTGATAAATCTGGTGAAGAAGCTCTTAAAGAAGAGGAAATGGATTTATTTATTAGATATAATAGATACTTGAAAAGAAATAAGCTCAAGAATTCCGACAAAGGTTTGGTAAACTTCAAATACTCACCCGCCTAAAAGAGAACACAAGAAAAAGGATGATGATGTTACGTATTATGAGTGCAGAAAATTAGGGCATTATAGGACTACTTGTCCAAGTCTCACCAAACATCATAAAAAGAAAGATAGTGAAGTCTACATGACAAAAGGCAAAAGCGCCAAAGGTCGTAGACCCTATATCGCGTGGGAATAATAGAATGATAGCTCCTTTTTAGTTTTTTTACTCAAGCTCAGATGATGAATGTGTCAACCTATATTTGATGGCACGTTATAAAGGTGAAAGCTTATAGGTATTCTGATCTTGATAATGAATATTCATATAGTGAATTGTCGAAAGCGTTTAATGATATGTATGCGGATTCTATAAATGCTTTTAAGAAATATTCTCTCCAAAAAGAAATTATTTTAAACCATGAAGAGGAGATAGATAATATTAATAGCCCTTTGGATTCGCTTAACTAAGCACATACATCTTTAGTTGATGAGCGTTTTAATGTTTCTGACACTTTAGTTGAAAAGATAGAAAAAGTAGAGTGTGTAACTTATCCAACCTTAAAACATGAAATTGAAACTCTCAAAGAAAAATTAACACATGACATCTTACTATCTTTTACTAGTTCTAGTTCTTCAAGTGATAAAGGCATCGATTTTAAGAAAAATCCTCATGTCACTAGGAGAAATAGAAAAAGTATTTCTTCTAAAGTTGTTTGTCATTATTGTGGTGATAAGGTTCACATTAGGCATTTTTCTCATACTAGGAACGTTCAAGTTCCTAATGGTAAAATGACATGAATACCTAAGTATACCTCAACTAAACCTAGAAGACCCACTAGTTGGGTACCTAAATTTAATATTTGATTGTCTGTAGGAAGGTCTTGTCTCCGCGAAAAGTTTATGGTTCCTAGATAGTGGATGTTCAAGATAAATGATAGATATGCTTCCATGTTCATCAAGTTCGGTGAGAAAGAATGCGGACACTTCACGTATGGGGACAACACAAGAGCTAAAATTTTAGGTGAATGTATTATGGGAAATCTCTCCATAATCATCATTAAAAATATGTTTTTAGTTAAAGGGCTTAATCATAACCTACTTAGTATTAGTCAGTTATGCGACAAAGGATATTATGTGGTTTTTGATACCCTAAGTTGTTTAATTGAGCATAAGGTACGTAAGAACCTTTTGTTTAAGGGTTCTAGGATTTATAATGTTTGTATACTTGGTATGGATGATATGTCAATGCATGGAACTAAGTGCTTAGTTGTCAAGGGTGAAGATTCTTGGTTATGGCATATACGTTTAAGTTATGTGCATTTTGACTTAATTAATGGAATAACATCAAAGAATCTAGTGATTGATCTTCCAAAGATTAAATTTTCAAAAGACAAATTATATGATGCTTGCAAAATAAGAAAGAAAATGAGAGTTTTTTTAATCGAAAAAGGTTGTTTTGACATTAAAACCTCTTGAACTTTGCCACCTAGACTTGTTTGTCCCTTCGAGAACAAGAAGTTTAGAAGGAAATTATTGCGGGTTTGTGATTTTTGATGACTATTCTATATTTACTTTGACGTTATTTCTAACCCATAATGATAAAACTGTTGACGCTTTCGTTAATTTTGCTAAGCCCTTCCAAAATGTTTTTAGTTTGAAAATGATCATACTCCGTAGTGATTATGGTGGTGGATTTGTTAACCATCAATTTTTAAACTCTTGTAACGAAAATGGGATTGCTCATAACTTGTCATGTCCGAGAACTCCACAACAAAATGGTGTTTTTTAGCGTAAAAATAGTGTTTTAGAAGAATTTGCACGGATCATGATAAGTGAAATGAGCTTACTTACGTACTTTTAGGTAGATGAGATTAATACCACATGCCATGTCTTAAACAGGATGGTCATTTGATATATCCTAGAGAAGACACCCTATGGGTTACTTAAAGGTGAGAAACCAAAATTTCTTACTTTCACATTTTCGGTTGCAAATGTTTCATTTTAAATAACAGAATTGACAATATTGGTAAATTTGATGCTAAGTCTAATGAAGGGATATTCTTAGGGTACTCATCTTCGAGTAAAACCTTTAGAGTTTACAATCATAGAACAACTTAGTTAGAATAATTTATTCATGTTACATTTGATGAGTCCTCACCCCAAAAGACGGGGAAAGATATTTGTTTTGATGTTTCAGGTGTGATAATTGAGAAGTTAATCAACGACAAAAGTCTCAAAGAGGATCATCCTCCTTCATTATAGGGTGTGGGAATTAATAAAGATAAAGAGGAAAGCTTACATGAGGATGACAAACAAGAGTCCTTGAACTAGTTGCGTCAAGATTAGTCAATCGCAAAATATCATCCGTTAGATGAAATTCTGGGAGATATCAAAAGAGGTGTAAGTATTAGATCACAGGTTAATACTTTCTATAAGTACTCTACTTTCATTTCTCAGATTGAACCTAAATTGATATTTGATACTTTACTTAAAGAGTGATGGTTACTTGCTATGCAAGAGGAACTTATCCAATTTAAATGTAATGACGTATGGCACCTTGCTCTGCGTCCAGTTGATAAAATCGTTATTGGCACTAGATAGGTATTTAGGAATAAGATGGATCAAAATGGAGTCATTACTAGAAGATATTAGACTCCTTTTGCCATTCACTTGCTGCTTAGATTTTAAGTTTTATCAAATTGATGTTAAATCTGCTTTTCTTAACGGCTATATAAATAAAAATTTATATGTCTCTCAACCTCTTGAGTTTGAGGATCACAATAATCCTAACTATGTTTTAAACTAAAAAGAGCCTTTTATAGTCTCAAACAAGATCCAGGAGCTTGGTATGAGCGATTGAGTGGATTTTTAATCAAACAAGGATTCAATTATGGTAAAGTAGACACCACTTTGTTTATTAGATAGAAAGCAAAACATATCTTTTAGTTCAAATATATGTCGATGATATTATTTTTGGTTCTACTAATGAATCTCTTAGTCAAGAGTTTGCAAGTTTGATGCAGGGTGAATTTGAAATGTCTTTCATGGGAGACCTCGCATATTTCTTAGGATTTCAAATCAAGTAAGTTGAAGAAGACACTTTCATAAGCCAAACGAAGTATTTCCTAGAGCTTCTCAAGAAGTTTGATATGCAAAATTCAAGGAACATTTCAGCCCCTATGACTTTAGATGTGATAATTGACAAAGACGAGAATGGAGTGGAGATAAAGAATAATGACAACAAATATAATTTGTCTTCGGCAAGAATAACTCTTTTTGTAATACGACTTGGCAGAAGAAGATAAAAGATAATAGACCCAATAACTTATTTATCTAATTTGATCAAACGTTTTACTTTGAGGAAAATAACATATCTCTTATTCACTATACTTTCAAAAGTTGTTACAAAAGATTACAAAAGAGTTACAAGAAAATAGTCACTCAAGTTCCTAAGAACAAACTCTATTTTTTACCCAAGTGTTTTTCAATCTCTTCAATTCTTTATATATGAATCACACAAGTTTAAGGTTTTTAGAATTGTTTTCCATTCTCATTAGATGCCTCCAAAGGTTATCCAAATTTCAAAAACTTCAAGAAATATCAACTATTGTCTCTCTAAGTTTACCAAGGATTTCCACCTCCAATCCATGTCTTTTTGACTACATTTTAAAGGTTGTAAAGACAAGAACGACGAAGATACATATTTATAATTGTTAAAACTCAATTGATACTTAATGGACTCAAAACACAGACCATTAACAAACTGATCCACAAATTGAATCAATCAAGTCCAACACACAAAAATTGTCTGGACTAGATCTCATACCCGACAAACCCAAATCACTTGCAAGAGCCCACCAGACCGATGTCGAACTGTCAGTTTGCTAGCGACAAATCTATCGTATCGAATCAACCCTGCTATCGACTTTTATCAATTTTTAAAATAATTTTTAATTTCTTCAATATCGAAACATGTTTTCTTTCTCTTCATAACTTAAAATAATAAGATTTGCACAAAATTGAATAAAATTATGAATAATTTTATAATTCTAAAACAAAAGTGATAATTCTTTTTAATATAGCTTCTAATCTATTAGTATTATTACTATTATAAATCATGCCTATAAACTTATCTACCATTGCAGCTTTTTATGAATTTAGATTCCGTGCAATTAAAAATCTCAAAATCAATCAATCTTAATCAGATTAAGATCAACCAACTCACAATGTATGAACACTTAGCATGTTCATATTAATTATATGGTCTAAAACGATAGCCAAATGAATTATCATTCAATCTAGAAAAAAACCACATATATATGATCACAAGACACTGAACATAATCTTAACTTATCCATTACTGCCAACACCACTACCTTAAATTTAAGATCAAATCTTCCTAACTTCCACATTCAATGGTTCCTGTTTCCTTTCACTCATTTCACACAAATCTTCATCATTAACACTTTGAACTTCGACTAGCCATTTGCTCTTCTGTTCATCATTCACTTTACTCAAAAAAGCAAAGAAAAGGAAACCAATGCGGTGTTTTATTCTCACAATTTTGCTTTAGTTATCAACAAGATACATATCAAAGGAGGAGCAAGAAGAATAGATTCTTAAATCTTATTCAATAATACAATAATATAATATTCAAGTGGAAAACAAACTATCAACTATTTATTACAATCAAATTTACTTTAAATATTAATACTCTCAAATCAGACGATATATGGTCTTAATATATTCGCTCTAGGCAATCTTATTAATACTAAGAATCACTTAATTTTACCGACGATTAATCTCCAAATATAGAACAAGCCAATCACATAGTTACATAATGTTCTTGAATTATGCAAACAGAATCTCTGAATTCAAATGTCTCAAATTTGTTCTATTATATGCTTAATGAGATGCTAGAAAACTAGAATATGGCCCATATATGGACCACATTTTTTACAAGATTCGTCTATACCATTCAAGTGGCCTGAAAGAAAAATTAAAAATTATTTTCTTTATATTTTTATAATAATCATATGAAGAAAAAAAATTAACATCTAGCTAAAATCACAAGAGGTTTTACCATGCTAGACCAAACCAAACTTTCAAGTACATAACAGATTCAACAGCTTTCAGAGTAAAATTCAACAACAGAATAACTTGATATAATTTCCATACTATGAAAATAATTGAGTTTATAAATACTTCATTTGATGAGTACTTAATGCATGTAACATAACAAAAAAAAATTAACTCAATTTTTAGTATAATTTGTTACTAGTTGTCGAATAAAAAGTATTAATACTTTTAACTTTTTTCTTTTTTTTACGTTTCAATCACTTTCAGCTTTCTGAGCTCATTTCCTTTATTCCTAAACTGTATAAGCTTTCACTTTTTCAAAACAAAATCCACTATAAATACCTTCAACTCTCCTCATAAATGACATGCACCAATAACAACATCTATTAACTTATGCGGTGTTAAAACTATCTTTTCACCAAAAATGCCTGGAAACACAACAAAAACTAGCCTTAGTCATCATCAATCTTTCGACATCGAACGTTCCATAGACGATGTAGTTTCTCAACCAGATAGTTCCTCTAAATGCTATGATGACGACGGCCGTCTCAAACGAACTGGTATAAATTCATTCAAGCTAGTTTCACTCTTACATAATCAATATATTTATTCATATATAACATGATTACTGATTAGTTGAAATGATGTATATGCAGGAAGTGTTTGGACTACAAGTTCACACATAATAACAGCTGTGATAGGTTCTGGAGTGTTGTCTTTAGCTTGGGCTATAGCTCAGCTAGGCTGGATTGCTGGTCCTGCTGTTATGATATTATTCTCTTTGGTTACTGTCTATACTTCTTCATTTCTCGCTGATTGTTATCGCGCTGGCGACGTCAATTCCGGTAAAAGAAACTATACTTACATGGACGCGGTTCGCTCCATTCTTGGTGGAGTAAATGTTACATTCTGCGGGATATTTCAGTACCTGAATCTATTTGGAATTGTAATAGGATACACCATTGCTGCTTCTATTAGCATGACGTGAGTTCAATGTATTTAGATCTTCATAGTTTTTATTGTTTTTTCATTTCTGGTGTGAACTATAATTATTATCATCAAATTTTATCAGGGCGATCAAAAGGTCGAACTGTTTCCATCAATCCAAGGACAAAAACCCATGTCACATGTCAAGCAACCATTTCATGATCGCTTTTGGCGTAATGGAAATTTTCCTTTCTCAAATTCCAGATTTTGATCAAATATGGTGGCTCTCGTCGGTTGCTGCAGTCATGTCTTTTACATATTCCATAATTGGTCTTGCTCTTGGAATTGTCAAAGTTGCAGGTTATATACGAGATGAGATCCTTTGTTTCATAGTATATAATTTTTCTTCTTGTTATGTAGACTGAAAATAGTATATGTTGTTGGTTCATGAGCAGAAAATGGTACTATCATGGGTAGCCTCACAGGAATCAGCATTGGAGCTGTATCAGAGACTGAAAAGATATGGAAAACTTCTCAAGCTCTTGGTGACATAGCCTTTGCATATTCATACGCGGTGGTTCTCATTGAAATTCAGGTAGACTTTGAGAAATGACTTTGAACCAAGCGGTTAAACCTTGATCCGGCCTTTATGGTGGTTCGGTTATATTTACAGTTTTATCGAAAGACTTATATAATTTAATATTTTTAACGCAGGACACGTTGAGATCTCCACCATCCGAGGCAAAATCAATGAAGAAAGCAACAAAGATAAGTATTGCAGTGACGACAACATTTTACATGCTTTGTGGCTGCATGGGATATGCTGCATTTGGAGATGCAGCGCCCGGGAATCTTCTAACTGGTTTTGGTTTCTACAATCCTTTTTGGCTAGTAGACATAGCGAACGCAGCTATAGTAGTTCATCTAGTTGGAGCATACCAGGTTTTTTCACAACCAATCTTTGCCTTTGTGGAGAAATCTGCAACACAAAGATGGTCCAACATTAACAGAGAAATCAGAATTGTGATTCCTTTTCTTCCGCCTTACAACTTGAACCTATTTAGATTGGTATGGAGGACAATGTTTGTTATCTTAACCACTGTTATATCAATGTTGCTTCCATTTTTCAATGACATGGTTGGAGTTATAGGTGCACTGGGATTTTGGCCTTTAACTGTTTATTTTCCTGTGGAGATGTATATCTCACAGAAGAAAATACCAAAATGGAGTAATAGATGGATTTGCTTACAAATATTTAGTGTGGCTTGCCTTGTAATATCAGTTGTTGCTGCTGTTGGATCAATCGCTGGTGTCTTGAATGATCTAAAGAAATACAAACCATTTCAATCAAACTATTAAGCTTCAATTTCTTGCGGTGTATGTAAGAAACTACTGCATTGGCAGTGATGTATTGAATATGATAGCTGTGGTTTTGGCTTGTGTGTATCATTATCTTATAACTCAATTGAATTGTTAGGATCCATTATCTTGTTCAATCATTTATTTGAATGAATGAAGTCAATTACACGAACTAGCCTCCCTAATGTTGATATTTTACTATCTCCTTAGTGTTCTTAAATACTTGATAACACTTTCTTATTTATTTAACAAAATGAATAAATACTCCATTTCAGTTCCAACTCAATTATATAGACAAGTCAAATAGAAAAATATTAATTTTTTAATCTATAAATTGCCAATTTGATTTTAATTCTTTTTAGGGAGGAAAACACCCTTTTATATATTTTTTTTGTAAATACAATTTTGAAGGGACTAAACTTTAATAATTAAAAGTATATTTAATCCAAAAGGATCTGATGATAACATGTTAAAACTTAAAATAGTTTAACTAACAGATTTGACTCTTTTTTATCAAACTAACATATTTGACTTGGGTAAAAATAAAAACTAATTTGACTGGCTAGTAGATGTGATTTTATCTATTGAAAATATGTACTTAAATATTGTTCGAAGATAAAAAATAAAAATTGCATTAGTAGAAATTTATATAATAAAAATCACATCAAATTCTATCTAAATTACAATTATCCATTAGTAGCGGTGAGACAACAATAATTCACCGTTCAAATATCTATATTATTTGAACTAATTTAAATTTCAATATTTTCAATATATTAGAAATTTGGGGGAAATTTTGTTATATTAAGAGGGAAAATAATATAGAAGAAGATTGCAATCAAAGTAAAAGATTACTTTTGAAATTCTCTTTATATTATGACATTATGATATTGGTATATATCTTGTTTTAAATATCCCAAAATAGTGCACCACCCATCTCATGACAAGCAATTTTTCTACAGCCACCAGCACCATATCAAAATAGTTGAACAAACTGGTGAAAATACACTGCGTTTTTAGCAGCATTGTCATCACGGATCTAGGAAAAAGGAGGTTGCTAAAACTCAACAATGCTATAGTGCGCCACAATTTTTAGCAGTATTTGACAACAATTTATACTATATCAATAACAATTTGTTCAAATTCCTCTATTTGACAGCACTAACTTAGATAATTAAAATACAGAAACTTGAGAACAAATATTCATGTATAATTCTCAGTTTTTGATGTAAATCCACAAGATGGTATATATTCAAGACATCGTGCTATATATCACGAGTACAAAAGATGGGCATCCCAGTACCACGTCGTGGTGGGCCCTCTCTTGAACCAAAATTAAGAGAATAAAAGAAAAGAGATCGCTTGTCGGCTTGTGAGCCCTCTCACATCACTAGACAAGGATAATGAATAATAAAATTGATAGCACAAAAAGATATTTTACATCAACAAAACATGCTACATTCATAAAACATATGTAGAAACACAACAACCCCCGGGAAGATCATCAATGACAACCAAGAAAGCCAGACAGGGAAGCAATATGTTACCAACAACGCATCACGACTTCAATCAAAACAATTATGCAATCGGGGAGGCAGCAGAAATAGGGTTGTGGTCTCCTCTGAACAGAACTGTCCAACGAATTATCTTGAAGTATTATAAATTCATTGAAAATTAGAAGAGCTCCTCAGAATTGAATTTGTTCCACGCTTCCTGTAATGAATTATCAAGCTTTCAGTATTGGCAATATATTATTATACTAGAGTTTCAACAACAATTCATCTGTGAAGTTAGCATTAAATATTTTAGCTGTGGTTGGTTTAGTCATTTAGTGCATATACTAATTAGTGTGATTAACAAATTTTTCCAAAATCTATCAAACTTTGGTTTGTTAATACAGGACAACCCTAAAATCGACATTGTATGTTGTTGGTTGACTGACAGAAAGCTCAAGGATTCAGCTGTACTTCTTTTATATAAAATTAAACATATAGTGTTGTCCATTAGTGTAATAGAATGTCTCATCACAGCTCCAAAGCAAAAGAAGAAAATGAATGTGAAATGTGAGAAAGTCTTGTGCAATTCAATATTTCTGAGAAAACAATTTTATATAATGCTTCAAGATACAAGAACTTCAATCTTATTTTTAAACCAGCATTACTCAATTAAACCATGTCACATGAAAATTAAGTCCAGATACTCATCTTAGAATATGTTTGGTTTTGGTTTAATTTTCTTGACTATATTTTCTCTTTTCATTTCTTCAAAGTTTAGTATAAAAACAGTGAAAACAAATTTTCCTTGTTTCCTAGGCAAAGTTTTGAGAAATAGAAAATAAAGTGCAAACAAGGTTGCATTTTCGTAATTTTTGTAATTAAAAATGAAAAGAGAAAATGTTTTCTAAAACCAAACAAGTGGTAAGATTCTAAGCTGAAAGAAAAAGATGGGTGGAGATAAGGAAACATGTGAACCCTAACAGAGTGTAAACACCCCAAAGTTTAAGAATCAAAGTGAAACCAAGCAACAAATAAACTGATAATCTGCAAAGGCAGCAGCACATCATAGTAAACCCCGCCCAGCAACTACTAATTTGGGATAAAAGTTAAAACTGTACAATATACAAAATGGTTAATGAAAATCCTGCCTTGACATGTAGAGAATTTGACCATGAAATACTATATAGAAAGAAACCACATAGAATAATAATGGTAGCATAATCTAGATTCAGAAACCCATTGATTCCCACTGAATACCATAAGAAATTTATAAATTTCTTAATTAAGCAGATAAGATGGACAGAAATACCTTGAGTAGGTCAAACACCTTCTCAGCAATATATTTCTGCTGAAGAGTGGCACCTTTCTGCTGCACTTTATCAGGATGGATACACAAAGTAGCTTTCCTGTAAGCTTTTTTAACAGCAGCGGCTGTAATCAAATCAGTTAAACCAACCGGCTGCCAACCACATTCAGGCCACAGCACCTGATCATCATTCATGAAGAAAACAAATTAATATAATTGACATATTCTCCAGTCAAAAAATAGTTCACACAAATTCTGTAACAATAACAGTAACACCTATATTACACAAAGCTAAAGCACTGATTTGGCTCATTCGAACACCAATGCATGAAACTTTTAGAGTGCATGAAGATTACTGTCCACCACTGGTCCACTTGTAATATGTTTTGGATATACTTCTATTTTATCCAATGGTTAAGATCTGTCTGGTAGCATAGATGTTGAGAATTTATGTTAATTGTGCCTTATGTCCTTTTGTTTCCCCTAAAACCTTCATCCTAGGGTTTGAACCCCTGAACAGAGTGTGTGTCAAAAGGGAAATCTCCAGTGGTGGAGCATGAGGAACCAATTGAAGCATGCAAATAGCTGCAAAAAGGGAACCTTGACCGGGGGCAGCTGGATCTTCTCAGGCTCCTCCATCCTGTCTTAAACCTCCATCAACTGCAACGTGAAGGTCCTGACATGGGTTCCAGGTACAACAACAGAGATTTGGGCGACTCTGACACCTCCAAAACCAATGTGAGTGTGAGCACACCAGCTAGGACCACCAAAACAATCCCCTCGATACTACCGTCTTCAATTCCCTTTTAACAATGAAAACTGAAAGCTCTCTAGATGAAAATTCTCAATTCAGCAATCTAAACAAAAAATGAAAATCTTCCCAGCAATTACTAATTATTCGTTTACTTTTTTCTCTTCTGACTGGCAAATGTCAAAAAAGTCCATGATGATGGCACTTTCATTATCGCTTTTCTACCCTCTCACAGGTTGGGAATGATGAGGGAAAAGGAGATATGATAGATTCACCTCACCCTTCACACATAATTCAACTTAGGGAGTGCACCTCCTTATCTACTTGCAATATTTAACTCTTAAATACCATACCAAGCAAATGTAAGTATATTATATAAGGACCGAACAGAATTTCCTACATTGAAAAACCTATTCAAGGCATCAAACTTGGTTGTCCATCAGTGGACCATGTGTTTTGTGGCCCACAGTAGAATCCACGGTATTAAAATTGTGGAAACAAGTTGCTTTGACTCTCGCCTTGCCCTGAAGTGACTGATTGAGTTATAAGAATATCATTACATTCTTTTGAAAATCAAACTTATATCATAGGGATGTGGTCTTCTGCTAACTAACATCTGATCAGAAATTGCAGCAATGGATGATATCTTTAGTAGGAAATAGAAATATTGGTTGCACCTATACTGAACAGAGCAACTCAAAGTTCCAAATCTATACAACCAGTAAGCAGTTTTAAAGTGAGCACAGCCACTCATTTCTAGCCCTAGAAGGTGAATCGATGGCCAGACAAGACACATGAGAAAATATGTCCAATAATACAAGAACACCATGGCATGCGTTAAAATTTGAATCCAAGAATCGAAAATGGAAACGAAAAAAAGAGATGATTCATGCCTACATACTGCCATGCATGCACTACACGGATCTGGAGTAGAAAACATACAGATATTATTCAGTTCTCTTACTAAATACATACATATTGTAAGGTGGAGAGCAAAGCTCGTAAGTTCCCATCTTTTCCTGCAGACCACCGCTTAATTTCAAAATCCAGTGTTTCACCAAGCCTCTGAAATCAATGCACAGATAAAATTCCATAACAAGAACAAAACCATATTACAATAAAAACTGAATTTTTATTGGAAGCTTCCCCAAAACAGTTTTTGGCTAGAACAAGGATGAAGGGATAGGTACTGTAAATTCAGTTATTGCATGTATACAAACAGAAACCCCTCACCCATGAATATAAAGAAAAACAACATTACTTACACTTCTCTCAGCTTGCTCTCTTTGACTTTGCAAGTCCCGCTGATTCTTCTCAGCCAATGCTTTTGCCTGGTACAAAATATCATGGTCATAACATAAAAAGCTGGTTCAAAAAAGTGCATTTTTCACCTGTTCTTTGTATCAACTATCAAGAAACATACCACACGCTCCTGAGATCTTTGGTGGCGTTCCAACCTAGCTTTTCGCCTTTCTTCACTTTCCCCTTCAACTTCTTGAAACTCTCCAGATGACGGAGCAGCTTAAACCATAAAAGAGAGGGAAAAACAAGCCAGGTTAGTGGTGGGAACTGAATTGAACTTAGGAAATTGTAGCACTATGTAGCATTTAATTAAAATAGCCACTGAATTGCTTGAAAGGAAGCCTCTGTTACGGTATAGCTATACAAACTTTAAGACGGGAATAGGAAATCGGATCCAACTTCCAAGCTTCTGTAAAAAAGGAAAAATGGCGATGGACAGAAAAGAAAAAATCCCTGTACTTAGAAGAACCCACTCCTACTCTCAGATTTTCCTCCCAATATTTGCTAACCTTCTCATGCCTTCCACAGTTGCCCATTCCCCCAATATAGTAATCCATTCAAATATTGCTCCTCCCCACCCCCCGCACACACCCCTCTTAATAATGGTCCTATTATTAAGAGTGGGTCTAGCAGTAAGCAACAACAAAAAACACAGATGTTAGATATGTATATATTTGTTGTCTGTATATTTTCCTTTTACTCATTCTGCAATACTAACATTCAGCTCTCTGCTCTCTCTGGCTTTTTCTTCTCCTTCTCTAATTTAGCATTGAGTCTTAAGAAAAACAAACCACTATTGCATCAATAAGTAACACAGTGAAAATGCAAACCTACCTCCAAAGATTGATGTTAGATCATCCACAATATTAGTAGATGATGATGCTTTCTTCATATTTGAAGATACACTAGTAGATTTCCTTGTTGTATCGGCCTGAAATTGGGTTTCAAATACCGACTCCTGAAAACACAGCTTCAGAAACTTAACAACCAAATTTTAAGAAGAATCATAAGAGCAAATGTGGTTGTCAACCTTCCTTTAATTTTAGTTTTGTTTAAATAAAATACATAGTTTTAAATTTTTAAATAACTACATAATACTTACTTGCCCTTTTAATCAAAATAAGTTTTGCTAGAAAAGGTACTGTATAACCACCCTCTAACTACAATTTCTAGCTTTTCAAAATTATTGTTGAAAAATGGGAAGACGCCAAATGCCAAAGCCAAGTTTGGTCATTATATTTGAATATAGAACTACACATTTAAAGAAGAAAAAGAAAAGGAAAATAAAGATCCTCACTGTAGAATTAGTCCTAGGAGGCCTTGGAGCACTGTTGGGTCTTGCACCCATGCCAAAGAAGGATTCAAGATCATTTTCATTCTTCTGTTGGTTCATCCTTGCAGCAGCTGCAGCCCTCTCTCTGGCCTCGGCAGCAGCCCTTTCTGCAGCACGTTCAGCTTTAACTCGTGCTTCAGCTTCAGCCCTTGCAGCTGTAGCTTTTTCCCGGGCTTCCCTCTCCTTTGCCTCAGCAGCAGCCTTTTCAGCTCTTGCCTTGGCTTCGGCAGCAGCCCTTTCACGAGCTTCAGCGTGTGCCCTTTGCACTGCAGCTCTTTCAGCACGCTCTCGAGCTTCAGCATTAGCTTTCCCAACAGCAGCCCTCTCAGCTCTCTGGCGTGCTTCAACAGCCGCTCTTTCACGAGCTTCTCTTGTAGCTCTTTCTACAGCCTGTCTAGCCTTATCTCTCTCCTCCCTTTCTTTCATTAATCTTCTTTGCTCCTTTTCCTCTCTCTCCTTTTGCTGCCGCTCACGTTCTAACCTTTCTTGTTTTTCTCTCTCCTCTAGTATAGCTCTGTCATCTTTTTCCGGTTGCACAGCTTCTTTGCTTTTAGCAGCCTTTGTATACTCTCTCTCCCTGACTTCCTTTGCGTGCCTAAATTTAGCCTCAGCCTTATCCATTGCTTCCTTCATGGCTGCAGCAGCCGTGTTCCTCTCCCACTCATCTTCAGGAAGACCATTTCCACTCTCAACATCATTACTATGACTATTGCCCATGGCAAAATCATCAAGTTCATCAAATTGAGATGTTGGGGATGCTGCTGCTGCAGCTGTAGCAGACTTAGGAGCATGGGAGAATCGAGTGGAACTTGGGAAAGAAGATTCATTAGCCTTCTTTCTAGTATTGGTAGAAGACGGTGACCCTGTTCCTGACTTGGGAATATGCACCGGTCGTGGAGGAGGGGGTCTTGAAGGTGGTGGAGCAGTGGTTGGTTGCGTAAAAAGAGGAATCTCTGACACAGTCAACCATACATCCTCATAAGATTCCAAGTTCTCTTCATACTTTGGAGACATACTATTTGGAGGGGAAGTAGACCTTTGGCCAACTGGTTTATTAGAATCAGATGAAAATGTAGGCATGTAAAATGGGGGCTGCAGAAAATCCGGATCACTTTCAACGGGAGTGTCTTTTGGTGAGTGCCTATCTGGACTCGTCTCAGACAACTTATCAACTGGCTCTTTATCTCTAGTCCAACTTGTGTTTGTGTTCAACCCTTGAGAACTGTTAGTCTTACTGCTATTTTTCTCGGATGAGAATGCTGGAACAGATCTTCCGAGCCCGTCAAATGGGTCAATATCTTCATATACTCGGCCATTTGAAGTTGATGAACTACTATTTTTTGTGCTTCTAGAACTACTAAATTTACTAATTTCTTCCAAAGGGTCGGTAAATTTGCCAGTGGATGAATCCATTGGGGGTGACGTTGATTCAAATACTTTGAAAGGGTCTTCTGTTGCAGTGGATGACGTTTTAGATACACTGACAGTTGGTTCTGAGGACAAACCAATATCAGGAGCATGCCTGTTATTAACAATACGTAAAAATGATTATGAAACATCAAACAATGACGAAATAAACAATACTTGTGAATTGCTCATCAAAGATAACATGGAAAGTATCAAGTTATTTATTTGATTCATCTACGTGTGAGTGAGTCCGTACTATAAATATATGGTAATTAGATTTTAAAATTCAAAAGGTGTATAAAGCTAAGAACAGAGATTTCTAACTTCTTTATCCTGTTTCTATTCTATTTCATGGAAAACAGATATGTTTTAGAAAGAACAAGTTAAAAATGATGGCGGGAAAATAGTGTTGTTTAATAATGTGGGGTTGGGCTTGGATTCCTCCTTTCTGTATTCATGTTCTCCTGTTAACTGAAAACCCAAATGAAATACTGAGGCATCCTCAAATGTAAGAGTTTAAATCTCTAGCTCCTAATGGATGAAGCATCCATAACCACAAGACAAAAAATAAGTTTAATTCTTCATGGTAGTCCTTATATACATCAGGAACCAAACAAAATGAAGATTCACATTATAGAAAGAGAAACACACAACAAATGAAAATGATTACCAAACATTAGGATAAAAAGGTACTTCTAACAGGAATACAATCACCTTGAGCTAGAAAAAAATGCTAAACTTAATTTTCAGAGTGTGAGAAACTCTCAAATAAATAAAGCCTTCATGATTTGATTGACAAAGTGCACTAAAAGATAGACAAATGACAGTGGATGAGAGAATAGTTAGGAAGCAATAAAACATTGCAGGAGGGGGTCCTTTCTAAAAGAATTTGGTTAGGGGGTGAGTCCAAGTCTCTATCCAATACCTGAATTGCCATACAGATTTTCAATCAATAAACATTATTTTTCTATATATTCATAGTAACTAGTACCTACTCCTTGAACTTTGTTCAATGGTCAACACAACAGAAAAATATAACCAAAGTTACTAAACCTTATCATTCCACTGTGCTATGGCCACTTAAGAATCTAACGTATAGATTATCTCAGGCTGATATCACATGAACAATAACTTATAACTTATGATTGCAATTACAAAACGCAAGGACATTCAAATGTGTTTCAAAGACTCAATCAATGCATGATCTATAGACATATTCCAAACTAACAAAACACCACCACCTCCAAGTCAGTCCTATAGATATATTCCATAATAGCTCCATTAAAATCCAAAAAAAGCAAGATCAATTTTCGACAAGCAAAATTGACAACGGTATATACTTTCGCACAATAATAAGCATAACCACAAACACTGCTGTGACTACTGAGTAATGGCATTATATCAAAAGAATCTCAGTTACCAAAACAACACAACAGTGTTAAAAGATACTATACATATACCTGTCACTAGAAGGTGGTTTACTTCTTCCGAATCCAGGTAGTAAATCATCAAAATCAGAACCACCTTTATCCTCTTTCTCAGAACCCTTCCTACCAGAACCCTTCGATTCCTTACCAAATCCATCGAGAAGATCGTCAAATGCGCCACTTTCCGTTTTCGGAGACGCAAAAACATTATCAAAATTAATCTTCCCCGTGCTCTTCAACCCAGGCACACCGTCAAAAACATCATCATCATATACCGGTTTGTCATAAACCGGCGGCGGAGAAGAATTCCCTGACTTAGATGCGAAATCACCGCCGGATCCCGTAAACATGGAGTCCAAATCGAACGGCGCATCGGCTCCACGAGGCTTGGATCCGGTTGGGGCGAACAGATCGTCGAAACTACCACCGTCGCGCGGGTGACGGGCGGTTGAGGATCCGAATCTGGAATCAGATGCACGAGCGGATCGCGATCCGAAATCGAAGTTGAGAGAAGTTGAATTAGGATGATTGGAAGATCCTTTAGGTGGTTGAGCCATTGGAGCGGATTTACCTTGCGGTTTGAGGCCGAAATCGGAAGCCAGAAGGCCATCGAAATCGTTCATGGTAAGGGATTTTGCGATGAAATCGGAGAATTGAAATAAAATGGAATGAAAATGAAGAAGGTGGAGGAGAAGGGATCAGGTGTGTGAGAGTAGAGGGAGCATGCGGTGAGGGTGAGGTGATTGATGATAGAAGGAAATGGAATCTGTTCAGGTTAGCGGCCTTCGATTCCTCTCCTTCCTTTCTTTTTGTCTTCTTGGAGAATTTGATAACACGGATATATTATCAATCAAACTTGTTCAAATTCTTTCTCTTTTTATTTTATTTTTTAATTAATTAATGGGTGAACAAAACACTTGTTCAAATTCTTCTATTTGTCAATATTCAATCATAGGAAGATATTCATGCAACATCATTATTAGATGTTTGATAAGCCAACTAGCCAAGGCAAACCAATTACCCTATCTTTCCTTTGGCTTTTTCCTTCCTCTTTCCCTTTTGCTTTTTCTTCTAGTAGTAGATTCATTTGTAGTTTTTTTTACTAGAGATTGATTTCTTTGTTAATTATATTCTCTCTTTTTTTTTTTGTTGAAGATGTTTAATAATATTCTATAATTAAGAGACACTATTATATATAGTTACATTATTAACATTTTCTTTCTATCACTTTAACTTTTCTTTTGGATTATTTTTGGGTCAAAACTTCATGTAACTATTATTCACTTTGCTATATTATTATGGATAAAATATTTTACAATATTTATGCTAGATTTCTTTTTAAATAATCATATTTTTTTAAAAAAATTATTCAAATAATCAATATTTTAAATAATTTATCAAAATAATTATTTTTAAAAAAAAACAATGACATTGAGGATGTGTTATCGCCTGTGGCGTATGTACTTAAATTGCTCGTCATTGCCTTTGGCACGTGCTCTTGTGTCATACCAATGCAACAGCGCATGCATGTTGGTAATAGTAACTGCTATGTTGTATTATTTTTTTATAAATTGGTTATTCATTCTCCATCATTTGTCACCCATCTTCTCATTCTCTCTTTAAATTTTTCTCAAAATATTTTATATCATCAAAAGAAATGCTAATTTATTTTATTCAGTAATAAAGTCTCTAGTGAAGATTCTATTTTGCAACACTGAGACTTTTGAGCATCTTGAGAGGAGTTTGATTCGTTGGTTAGATTGAGACATTTGAGCGGTGAAAAGATCATAAGAATTGAAAAGTTTGTTACGGTGTTAAACAATAATGGAGAACATCGTATCTGAGAGTCACTTAAAACTGACATTGATTGTCGTATTATGACACATTGTTCAGATGATATGATCATGATGGTTGTAATCTCTTAAATATGTTGTTGTGTTTAGTTATTTTATTTATTTTTCGTGCTGCTGTTTTAATTGTTGTAAAAGAAAGTTGTAAGCTCCTATTATGAAAAGAATATTGTTTTAAATATAAAACTAAATGGTTACATAAAATAAATTACATATCAAAATCAGGACTAAAAGTGGATACAATAATTATGTTGTGGAGTTTGCTCTAACATTGGGACAGTTTGTACGATTGTGTCTGTGCTAACGGCATGTACTACATAAGCTTACCATTTTGATCGTCTTATCCATTTCGGTTCGAATATGTGTGCTGTTAGGACGGTCTTTTTTCTTTCTTCGCATATTTTCGTTGTGTCAAACTATATCACTTTGATATGTAGGTGTTTACGTTGAAAATTAATAAACAATCGTTAGTCTCTTAATTAAAAGTTATTTGTAGGATCAACTAGTGAATCCTAGAACTTCGTGCTAAAAACTTTGTTTTTGCTTTTGTACTTGTAAAACTTGACTTCGACTTGGTCGAACTAGTAAGAAAAAGGGTGTAAAAGATGTTGACTTCGACTACGTTAAAAATATAAAGAAAGTAAGCGTAAAGCAACGTAATTTGAACAATAGTGAAAGTAAACATAATTTCAAAGACTTTGCATTGAAAGTAAAAAATGGTATTTCATTGTTCATACATTTTCTCAGCCATGACTCTTTTCTCTAGACGCTGTTAATTTGAGTTTTATGTGAGATTTCTATAGTAAAATGAACACCTTGAATTTTAGAAATGAACTCTTATATATACAAGTGTAAGAATAATTTCTTCTAACGTTTCTATCTTCAGCGTTTTCCACGTGAAGCCTTGCATGTAGCCCGCCTCTGCGTTTTCTCCATGTGTCCTTCAGAAAGGAATCCACTAAAAGTTATTCATGTTTGAACGTAATACCTTTGCGCTCAAATAACTGCCTCTTCGACGCAGTTGATGTTGTCGAGATCCTACATGGTCGAAATGTTCTCACAACATTCCAAAAAAATACTAAGTTTCAAGTCTTCTTCGACCCAAGACTCATACCATGTACACATCATCAGTGTACGTCCAGCTCTTGCCCTTTTATTGGGATTTTTACTCTTGTCGAAAATCCCAGCCCCCAAAAAGACCTACAAACCTAGGAGATAGGGGCATTTTTTATCTTTTCGAACACTATTCACCTAGTGAGTTGACGTTATGATCATCATGACGTTTCTTTCAACCATCACCTCGAGAACGTGTGCTTCCCAATACCGCATTACTCTACTCATCATGGCTCCAATTTTGTAGGGCGACATGGCTATGTGTAGTAGATCGCTTTGATCATTCCTTTAGGGAGATATCATGTGCCACCTGTTTCGCGTCAACTGTGCATTTATAAAGACTGAAAAGTCTTTCTTCCTCTCATATAAATAGCATTTCTTCCTTCTTTCCACACTTTTCCAACGTTGTCTTTTGAACTTTTGCTTTAAAACATCTTCTTCTTCGAAATTTCTCAAAATCTCCAAGTTTTCCAACAATGGCACCTTCAAACAAGAGCACCAAAGCTGCTAATGGTCCACTCCCCATGGCCAACATGTTGACTAGCGCCAATGTGGTTGGGAATCGAGAGTATGTTCCAGAGCTTCCCAACTTTGAGGAAAAGCTACACATTTATAAATCTCAAGTACTCATCCCTTACTCCATTTCTGGAACAAATCATGTTATCATGGGTCCTATGCATGACCCTTCAAAGGACCTCGCTAAGCTTAGGGATTTCTTCCCTGTTTATCATATGACAAAACCCTTAGTTAGCGTTAAGGGACCCATGAATCTAGAATACCTGACTACCACTTTACGAGTCTTTCGCTCAGCTCCCCCAACCAAAAAACACAATGATTACATCTATTGGTTAGATAAGATATAAGCTAAAATAAGTGAAATCTGGAAAGAATAAGGTATCTTCGACTTTATCCAACTATTGAGAACCGGCTCGAGCTACTGCCAAAACATGTTGGTCACTTCCCTTTACTACTGGGAAAGCACCACCAATATTTTTCAACTTCCATGCGAAATGTTGACGCCACACTTTTCGACATGGTGGAAATCACCGACCTATACCTCACTAGTGAAAACTTCGACCCCAACGAGAATGGTGAAGATAACATTGACTTTGTTAGCAATCGCATTGGCTTCACTATGTACATCGAAGATTATCATGTCACTGATACTCTTGAGGTCACTGCTGAAGAACACATTGCATTCCTAGCCTTGTGGCTATCCATATGCATCTTTTGTTGTTGATCCCTCAAGGTGGCGAAGAGGTATTTAACTCTTGCCAATCAACTGCATGAGGGAAAAAATGTGTGCCTTAGCTAACGTATCTTAGGGTCAATATATGAATCCCTATGAGAAGCTACTAAAGCCTTGAGGAACATCAAACCTAAAGATGACCTACTGCTTACTGGACCATTTTGGCTACTTCAGTTATGGCTCAATGCTACTTTGGAAACTTCCTTAGAGATCAAGCGTCCTGACGACACTAACATCACCCTTAGTGGCAGAAGCATTGAAGGCGTTCGACTGAACCTTTTGACCCCAACTGACAAAAATAAGTCGAACTGAGAAGCATTTTTTACTTACTTCCTGGTGTTCGCCAAGCGTTATAACTTCATTACGACTATGGCTCCTTTCTCCAAAAGAACCCACATACCCGAATAGTTCACCTGATAACTTATAGGCATTGGTGAAAAAGAGAATGAATCCAAAAGGATATGGAATGCCTTCTTGACTCCCAGACTTATTTCTGTCATACTTGGAACCTTCAAAGAACACGTGAGGATCCTTAATTATCACCCTGACTTGGTGTCTCGCTAACTTAGGATCAGCCAAACTATCCCTCGATCGTTCTTCAAAAATAAAAACAAATTATGCCTCAATACCATCGATTATTTGGAAGATGATTACCTTCAAAGAATCGTTCGACGTGATGATGGTTGCCCCACTCTCACTCTTTTTGCTTTTGAACCCTCTTATTATTGCACCCAATAGTTTGATACTTAGTGGATAGCCTATTATGCACAAGAGTTTATGGATACAGCAATAATAAGCCAACATATCATTGACGCTTTCTCCTTTTTACGACAAAAATTTCAGAAAGGTATATCTAAACAAATCAAAGAGATCCAAGCTTTCCATAAGTACTTTGAGACTGTACACGACTTGAATGATCTTAGTCAAACGATTTGTGAGGCAGCAGTAACTTTGAAAGAAAAGATGCAGATGAAGCTTCCCAGTTTAGATATTCATATGTACGTTGAGGAAAAATATAAGGTCACCCTCAATCATTACACTTCTAGATTTCCCCCTTTGCCCATCGCCAAAATGGTTCTAGCTTTCGCCCCTCTGTTTCTACGGTGGTTCGTTTCTGGGAATTTTTGAAGATACATAAAAATGAGTGTCTAAAACCTGCACAGTGAGTGACTTCAACTAAGATGGACTTGTATAGTTTTAATGGCCACCTTCATGTCAACATAGGTCATGTCATGGTCGAAACTCCTATACATGAGGGTAAGGAAAACAAAAAGATATTTTTTCTATCTTTGCAATCTTATGATCTCAATTCTTTATGTTTTCAATTGCTTTTATTTTATAGGAAGAGAACCAAAGACGTTTCCAGTGCCCAAGCAACACTCAAACAACCCAGGTCGAGGAAACCCCTTCTAAACATGAGCAAGTCTTTCATTGCCACATTAAACTTTTCATCGCTCAATGTTTTTACCTTAAGCATTCTTTTTTACTTGAATACTTCTTATATACTTATCGTTCAGGTTGATGATGCCAACGCAGAGGGATAATCTGTCACCATAATCACTGAGCCCATTCATGTGGAAGATTCATCCCTTGAGCCTCCTCCACTTAAAAATATACCAATAGGAGCTGATGCCAAGAAGATTCCAGTCAGTCCTAAATTGGCTCTCACACCCAAAGCAAAGAAAGGGAAGAAAGGTCCCACAGGGAAATCTGCGAAGTTAACAACTGCGGTGAGGAAATTGGCATCGAATGTGAGTGTTAACTCTAGCCCCGACGCAGACATCTTAAAGGTAATTATAATCCTCTCTATCTTTCTTATAAACCTTCTATGTTGAATGAAGGTGAGAAAATACTTAGAAGGGGGGGTTGAATAAGTATGACAGAAAATAATCAAAGATAAAAACTCAAGTATTTTTATCCTGGTTCGTTGAACTCAACTACTCCAGTCCACCCTTTTCAAGAGTGATTTGCCTTTCTCAACAAGGACTTAATCCACTATTCAAATCAACTGATTACAAATAGCAACACCTAAGAACAACTGTTCTTAGTCTTCTCAAGAGCTACTGATCTAACCTAGATCCTCTTAAGGAAAACAACACCTAAGAACAACTGTTCTTAGTCTTCTCAAGAGCTACTGATCTATCCTAGATCCTCTTAAGGAAAACTTCCTTTACAAATTAATGTAATACAATGTAAGAGTAATAAATTGCTTCTATGAAAGCTATAAACACAACTGTGTTATTTCTCTAAGTTTAGAACAATGTATGAACAGCAAAGAATATGAGAGCTTGAGAGTTTTTGCGTGAGAGTGTTCTTGCAATAATTTCGTCCCTTTTTCACTTTTTGTTACAGAAGAAAGTGCTATGATATCCTTTATATAGCCACTTGAATATTGGAGAGAATATTTTACCGTTGGAGAAGATATTTCCAATATCAAAAAGGTACAGTCCTTTGTACTATTGCAGCAGAGAGACGGTGCACAAAATGTGGGTGTAGCAATTGTCTGCTGAGCTGTGAATTTACCATATATGGAATGTATCAGAGGAATAATCTTCTTGCAGAGATTTATGTCTATCCCAATTAAGGAAAGATTTGCTGGCATATTCCAACGGATATATTAAAATAATCTTCTTCAAATAATTCTTCAGATAGTTCAGATCAACAATCAATATCAGAGTCTTCAGTCTTCAGAATCTTCTGGAAACTTCAGAGCCTAAGATGTTCTTCAGATGTTGATGAATCAGAGTCTGGTGCAGCTATGTGCTTGAAGCGTAACATGCTCTTAGATCAGAGTCTTCACTCAGATCAGAGTCTTCTCTCATTCAGAGTCTCTTCACTCAGAGTCTTCTCTCATTCAGAGTCTCTTCACTCAGAGTCTTCTTTCATTCAGATTCTTGATAATATATGCAGCGTGTTGTATCTTCAGAATCTTGATGACTAAGCTCTTATACTTCAGATTCTTCTAATCTTCAGATGCTCTGAGCCATTCAGAATTTATTGTTCACATCAAATTTGCTTTTTAAGATTAAAATCTTTTGTGCCTGTAGAAAACAGTTTAGAACAAATTTAGAGAGTATAATTCTTGTATACAAATTATCATTAATGTTATCATCAAAACATAGAGATATTACTAAGACACAATTTGTGCTCTTACAATCTCCCCCTTTTTGATGATGACAAAACATGAGAAATTTGTTCAATAAAAATATGAATTAAAATTACTCCCCCTGAGATTAACAATCTCCCCCTGAAATGAATACTCTAATGGAATTAAATACTTCCCTTTCTGGTTGAGTACATTTCAGATTCAGAGCCTGATTGAAGCCTGGTTGACATATGTTTGACTTCTAGAGTCAAAGCTTGATGCCATATTAAAGCTTGATGCCAGATGAACAACTTCAGAACACCTGGTTGTTTATCTTGCCATTTCCTGTCTTGAGTTATCTTTTAGATCATAGTACTCAAGGTTAGATATCAGAGTCTGGTCTACTCAGATTTAGCTATTTTTGATCAGGTTCTGAAAAGATAGATCTCAGGAAAAACTTCAATGAAATTTGTCAGATTTTTTAATAATATCTGGGACACTTAAATTCAAAGAATGTTAGTAACATGTCTGACTTAGTTCAGATAATTGCTTATAGATTTGAACAATCAGATTCTATTTTGTTTCTCCCCCTTTTTGTCATAATCAAAAAGAATTTTAAAAGACAGTAAAGATGCAGAAGAAACACATATCCAGATAAGCAAAAAGATTAAGTCAAGAGAACATCCAGATTCAGATAAAAGCATACAAAAAATATCAAAAGAAAATCAAAGCAAAGCAAAACATGAAAAACTTGTGCAAAACATCAAGTAGGTTTAGCAGATGAGGCTTGTTGAGAAGCAATGAGTTGCAGCAGTGCTGTAATCCTTTCTGAATTTTCATCTTGCTTAGCCATCCAAGTTTTCATTTCTTCATTTGTTTTCTTTTGATCAACCATAAAATCCTTAAGTTCTTTGACATCCTTCTGAAGATCTGTAGATTCTGAAACAGTAGATTCTGAAACAGTAGATTCTGGAACAGTAGATTCTGGAACAGTAGATTCTGAAACAGTCTGAGTAACATCAGGTGCAGGAATTTCTGGAGGTGGAGGAGCTTCTAGAAGAAGAATAGGAGGAGTGTTTCTCTTAATCCGTTTTTGATAAGCAGCAAACCTTACTTTTGACAATCTAAGACATTGAGTCCTGATTTTCAAAGCCTCCCTATTCAGTATGTAAAGATATTTCTTCCAAACAGCGTTAGCAGCCTCTTTGTCCATAGTAGTCATGCAAACATCCATAATGTCAGCAAAGTCTGAGACATTATCCTTATCAAAATCTCTTAACAGAGTATAAACACGTGATCCCAATTCTGCTTCATCAGGGATTCTGGGTTTTCTTGGTTGGGTTAGTTGTGTTTGTGGTGTTTGTTCAGAAGGTTGAGGTTGTGAAGATGGATGTTCAGATGTTTGTGGGTCAGAATGTTGAGGATTGATTTGTGGTTCAGATGTTGGTTGGTTGGTTTGTGGTTCAGATGTTTGTTGGTCAGAATGTTGTGGTTGAGGTATTGAGGGAATTGGTTGGGTTTCTGTTGGTTGTGGAGTGTTTTGGATTTCAAGAGGTTGTGGAGTGAGAGTTTGAGTTGGGGAATTTTGTGGAGAAGGTGGATGTTCAGATGTTTGTGGTTCAGAAGGTTGAGGTTGTGAAGATGGATGTTCAGATGTTTGTGGGTCAGAATGTTGAGGATTGATTTGTGGTTCAGATGTTGGTTGGTTGGTTTGTGGTTCAGATGTTTGTTGGTCAGAATGTTGTGGTTGAGGTATTGAGGGAATTGGTTGGGTTTCTGTTGGTTGTGGAGTGTTTTGGATTTCAAGAGGTTGTGGAGTGAGAGTTTGAGTTGGGGAATTTTGTGGAGAAGGTGGATGTTCAGATGTTTGTGGTTCAGAAGGTTGAGGTTGTGAAGATGGATGTTCAGAGGTTGGAGATTTAAACAGCTGTTTCCAAACACTCTCAGAACGAGGTTGTTTGAGATCATTCAAGCATTCATTAATGTAGCCAGATGATTCATCATCAGATGATGTATCAGAGTGGTTAGATTTTTCAGAAGTTGAAGATAAATTGACAGACTGGTTTAAAGGTGTGACATCTAATATCTCATTAGGATCAACGAGATATTCAGGTTGGTCAGAGTGTTCAGGGTGAACATCCTCTGGAATGGTATATTCTGGGATAGTGTTTTGTGGTTGTGGTGTTGTTTGTTGAGTTTGTTGTGGAATTTCTGTATGTATGTTTGTTGGTTGCTTGGATTGTGGTGTATGAGGGGGGACAGAAGATGGTTTAGAGATAAGAGTTTTAGAAGGTCTGGATCTTCTAAATTTAAGTGGGGAGTCAGAGGGTGTGGGGGTATCAGAATGATGAACAGGGTTAGAATCAGTGTTAAATACCTGTTTCAGAGTATCTCTAATTTCTTCAAAAGTTGCTGCAGGAGGATTTGGTTGAACCTTCTTCAGCTTCTTCTTTTTCTTCTTCTTTTCAGCATCTGAATGCTTCCTTTTCTTCTGATGACCTTCACTATCAGCTTTTCTCTTACGTCTTCTTTCCCTTGTCAAATCAGGAAGAACTTGGCCTTCCTTCTGCAAAAGATTGGCAGGAATCTCAACACCATCTCTTAGGCAGCTAGCAACATACTCAGCAATAAATTCTCTAGGTTCATCTGAGGTGAATAAAGGAAAATCCTTAACAGGAATCCTTCTTCCCCTAACTTCTTCAGAGTTAGTTTTCCTTGGTTTCTCAGATAAATCATCAACCAGTTTCATCCTTCTCAAAGTTAAACCGTTTATTTCAGAGCCAATGATATAAGTCAGATCTTCTGTCAACCCAGCCTCTTGTAGATGCGCCACAAGTTGGTTTTCTATCAGAATATCTGAGATCAGCCTTCCCATAGGGATCCATGTTCTGACTTTTCCAGATTTATCTCTGGCTGTTTCCCTTGTTTCCTTGACGTGAGACACCAGATGATTAAACAACAAATATGAAAGATCAATCTGAATGTTTTGGTGTAAACAATACATGAAGTAAAGTTGTTCAGCATTAACATAATCAGAAGAGTTTGAAGAGGGTCTGTGAAAGATGGTGCTCATGAAAATCTTAGCCCATATCTTGTAAGTGGGTTTCAAGAACTTAACCTTCTTACAAGGTTCACCAGTAGTACAGATTTCTTGACATACATCTTTCAGGTCTTCACGCGCAGAAGACAGAGAGGTTACTCCATCAGTTGCCTTAAAACCTATGAGTTTCAATATCAGGTTTTCAGTGATAACTATCTTTTTTCCCAGCACAACTGAGTGAATGAACTTTGGAGTAGCATATGCATGGATCCAGAACTCCTTCACTAACTTTGGATACGCAGGACCCATAAGCCTGTCAAAGTAACCGTCCCAGCCTTGTGCTTTGATTGAAGAAATCAGATCAAACCCATTTTCAGCAAGATCTTCTAAGTCCACGAAACTTTCACACAGTACTTCTAGTGAATCAACAGCAGTTAGGAGAGTGCGTACTGGTTCTTCGACAGTGGTAGCATTGTTGTTAGTAACAGTGTTTGAAGTAGATGCCATTGTTGACGATGATGAAGAAGATGAAGGTTTCTGAGTTCTTTTAGGGTTTGCAAAGAGAGAGAACAACAAACAAAAGCGCATATGTGTTTGAGAATGTGAAAAGTGTGAATGTGTTATGAGAGTGGTTTATATAGACAAATAAAACAAGCATGGGAAACACAACAGACACACATAGGACACATACGCACGTTTGCATTAAATGAAAAGTAATCATTTTTAATTATGATATGACATTTGGGGGAAAATCAAGACAGATTGAGATTTTCAAAGCAATACCTTAAACGTCATAATCAGTAGGTGTACTCCATCTTTTCAGATTCTGAGTGACACGTGTTTGCTTGCATGTGATTCTATAACTCTTAAGAAATGAAACGTTTTCAACTTTCAGATCCTCTGAGATGGTCAGTTCAGAGTTTCACACAAAAAAAATTAAATTCACAGATAAATTAAACAAGCAAGACAGATGAAATACTTCAGAGTGTTAAACACTTAGCATCTGAGAAGTTGACTCTGAGAAATATTACTCTGGACAAAAATCCATACAAATATTTTTCAGAATAAACTTAAACCTATCTTCAGCAAGGGGTTTTGTGAAAATATCTGCCCATTGATGATCTGTATCAACAAAGGCTAAATTTATTACACCCTTCTGAACATAGTCTCTGATGAAATGATGTTTAATCTCTATATGTTTGGCCTTAGAGTGTAAAATTGGATTTTTGGATAAACATATAGCAGAAGTATTATCACAGAAGATAGAAAGATTACTCTCATAGATTTGATAATCTTCTAGTTGACTCTTCATCCAGAGCATCTGAGTGGAACATCCAGCAGCAGCAATGTATTCTGCCTCTGTGGTTGATAGTGCAATTGTTGGTTGCTTCTTGCTGTACCACGAGATCAGATGACTTCCAAGAAACTGACAGCTTCCAGAAGTACTTTTGCGCTCAACTCTATCTCCAGCATAGTCAGCATCACAGAATCCAACTAGTGAATATTCGTCAGATCTTCTGTAACACAAACCAACATTAGCAGTACCTTTCAGATACCTTAGAATCCTCTTAACAGCAGTTAAGTGTGATTCTCTAGGATCTGATTGGAATCTAGCACATAAACAAACACTAAACAGAATGTCTGGTCTAGAAGCAGTCAAATAAAGAAGAGATCCTATCATACCTCTGTAGAGTTTCTGATCTACCTTCTTACTTACCTCTTCCTTACCTAGAGTGCTTGTAGGATGCATTGGAGTCTTTGCCATTTTGCTATCCAGCATGTTAAACTTCTTCAGAAGCTCTTTAACATACTTGGTCTGATGTATGTAGGTGCACTCTGGAGTCTGATTTACTTGGATTCCCAGAAAGAATCTCAATTCTCCCATCATGCTCATCTCAAATTCTTCCTGCATACATTTAGCAAACTCCTTGCAACAGGAGCATATGTTTCTGTGTAGTCTATGCCTTCTTGTTGACTGTAGCCTTGAGCAACCAGTCTTGCTTTGTTCCTTTCAACTTCTCCTTTCTCATTAAGTTTATTTCTGAAAACCCATTTTGTTCCAATGACATTGAAACCTTTAGGTCTTGGAACCAGATCCCAGACTTCATTCCTTGTGAATTGATTCAGCTCCTCTTGCATAGCTAAAATCCATTCATTATCTTCCAGAGCTTCATCAACAGATGTTGGTTCTATAATTGATACTAAGCCACAGAAGGAAGATTCAGAAGTTCTGAGAAATGCTCTTGTCCTTATTGGATCATCTTTCTTTCCAATTATCACATCCTCTGGATGAGAAGCTTTCATTCTGGAAGAAGATCCTCTGACTGTTGGTCTTTCAGAAATATGCAGATTGTCAAGTTGGGAAGTTAGAGGCGTAGCATCTGGGTTTGCTTCAGAGTCTTTGTCTTCAGTCTTGTCTGCCTCTGAGCCTTCAGAGTCTGTGAGAATAACTTCTCTATCTGCAGAACTTTCAACTTGCTTTGGCTTTTCAGAGCCAAGCTTATCATCAAATCTAACATGAATAGATTCTTCCATAATCTGTGTTTCAGTATTGAATACTCTGTAGCCTTTAGAGCGTTCAGAATAACCAAGCATGAAACACTTCTGTGCTTTGGAATCAAACTTGTTCAGATGATCTTTAGTGTTAAGCATATAACAAATACATCCAAATGGATGAAAATAAGCAATGTTGGGCTTTCTGTTTCTCCACAATTCATAGGGAGTCTTTTCCAGAAGAGGTCTTACAGACACTCTGTTCTGAATATAACATGCTGTATTTATTGCTTCTGCCCAAAAGTATTTCGCCAGATTTGTCTCGTTGATCATGGTTCTGGCCATTTCTTGCAATGTTCTATTTTTCCTCTCTACAACTCCATTTTGTTGTGGAGTTCTAGGACAGGAGAAATCATGTGCAATTCCTTTTTCAGAAAAATATTTTTCAAAATATTTGTTTTCAAATTCACCACCATGATCACTTCTGACTTTAATAATTTTGCATTCTTTTTCAGTCTGGACTTGATTGCAGAAGTCAATGAACACAGAATGAGACTCATCCTTGTGTTTTAGAAACTTTACCCATGTCCATCTGCTGTAGTCATCTACAATGACTAACCCATACTTCTTGCCTCTGATGGATGCAGTTTTCACTGGTCCAAACAGATCAATATGAAGTAATTCCAATGGTCTAGAAGTGGAAACAACATTTTTTGGTTTAAAATGAGATTTTGAAAATTTACCCTTTTGACATGCGCCACACAGAGCATCTGAATTGAACTTCAGATTAGGGAGTCCTCTGACCAGATTGAGTTTATTAATCTGAGATATACGTCTCATATTAATATGTCCCAATCTTCTATGCCAGACCCATTGCTCATCATTCACAGATAAAAGGCATTTTACATTTTGAACTTTAAGTTCTGAAAGGTTAATTTTGTAAATGTTGTTTTTCCTCTTTCCACTAAATAGGATTGAACCATTCTTTTGACATACAGCTTTGCAACATTTTTGATTAAAGATGATATCATAACCATTGTCACTTAATTGACTTATGGACAATAGATTATGTTTCAATCCTTCAACTAACAGAACATTAGAAATAGAGGGTAGGTTACCATTACCTATTGTACCAGAGCCAATGATCTTGCCCTTCTGGTTCCCTCCAAATTTCACGTCCCCTCCAGATCTAAGTTCCAGGCTTTGGAACATAGACCTTTCGCCCGTCATATGTCGTGAGCATCCAGAGTCCAGGTACCATGATTGGTGTCTGGATTTTGCTGCTAAGAACATCTGCAACAGGTATTATTTTGCTTTTAGGTACCCAGATCTTCTTGGGTCCTTTGGGGTTAGATGTTCTGAGGTTTTGCCTAAACTTCTGTTTTTCAACATAGTGTTTATTCTGGCTAGCCCTTGGCTTAAACACATAAGTACTCTTTTCAGAGCTTGTATGTTTAATATCATTCAGATGACCAAACTTAAAATGAGAATACAGAGGAGTCTTCTTGATGAAGAGTTTATCAACAGATTTTGGATTGCTTCCAGAGGAAGATTCACATCCAATGCCTCTTCTGTTGTTCCCACTAACACCATAGATCATAGAAGCCATTTTGCTTCTGTCTATGCTTTTAGTGAGGAATCTTTTAAAACTGGAGTCATATTTTTCTAAAATATTTTCACTTGACTCTGTTTCAGTATCAGATTCTTGTTGAGTTGTTTCTAAATCATTTTTGAGTTTTAAATTTATTTCTTTCTGCTCAACAAGTTCTGTTCTCAGAAGATCAATCTCAGATTCAAGATTGCTTTTCAGCTTCTTGTATTTGAGTTTAATCTTGCTGTAGCTTTCCAACATGTCAGATAAACTTTCAACAAGTTCAGCTCTGGAGAGTTCAGAAAATACCTCTTCAGAGTCAGAGTCTGATTCTGACTCAGATTCAGATGATGACGTTCCTTCATCTTGATCATTTGTGTTGGCCATCAGCGCAACATTTGCACATTCTTCCTCAGATTCAGAAGATGATTCAGATTCTTCTGAGTCATCCCATGTAGCCATCAGAACCTTTTTCTTTTTATCAAACTTCCTTTTGGGTTTTTCCTTTTGAAGTTTGGGACATTCACTCTTGTAGTGTCCAGGTTCTTTACATTCATAGCAAGTGCCCTCTTTCTTGCCAGATCTTCTGTGTCCAGAAGATTCTCTCTTTTGATCAGATCTTCTGAAGTTGTTGAACTTCTTCCCTTTGTGCTTCCAGAGTTTGTTGATCCTTCTGGACAGCATGGATAGTTCATCTTCTTCTTCAGAAGAAGATTCCTCAGAGCTTTCTTCATTTACCTGCAAAGCTTTAACAGATTTGTTAGATTTAAAAGCTAAGGATTTACCTTTATCTTTCTTCTGGGGTTCATCTTCCTCCAGCTCAATCTCATGACTTCTCAAAGAACTGATGAGTTCTTCTAATGAGATTTTGTTCAGATCCTTGGCCAGCTTCAATGCAGTCACCATAGGTCTCCATCTGGTAGGAAGACTTCTGATGATCTTCTTGACATGATCAGATGTTGAGTAGCCCTTGTCCAGAACTTTCAACCCAGCTGTTAGAATCTGAAATCTGGAAAACATAGTCTCAATGTTCTCAGATTCTTCCATCTTGAACGCTTCATACTTTTGTATCAGCGCCAGAGCCTTTGTTTCTTTCACCTGAGAGTTTCCCTCATGAGTCATTTTGAGAGACTCAAACATATCATGAGCAGTGTCTCTGTTGGTAATCTTCTCATACTCTGTATGAGAGATTGCATTAAGAAGTATGGTTCTGGCTTTGTGATGATTCTTGAATTCTTTCTTCTGCTCCTCAGTCATTGATTTTCTATCAATCTTTTTGCCATCCTTAGTAGGATGTTCATATCCATCAATGACTAAATCCCAGAGATCAGCATCATACCCCAATAAAAAACTTTCAAGTCTATCTTTCCAATAATCAAATTTTTCTCCATCAAACATTGGAGGTTTGGTGCTGATTCTGTCTCCTTCATATTTGTTGCTTGATGTAGGAATATCACCCATATTAGCAACCAAATAAATAACAGAGTATTCTTCTCACTGGATCTTTATCTGTCACGGTTAAGTGAATGCACACTCAGAACCAGGCTCTGATGCCAACTGAAGGTGAGAAAATACTTAGAAGGGGGGGTTGAATAAGTATGACAGAAAATAATCAAAGATAAAAACTCAAGTATTTTTATCCTGGTTCGTTGAACTCAACTACTCCAGTCCACCCTTTTCAAGAGTGATTTGCCTTTCTCAACAAGGACTTAATCCACTATTCAAATCAACTGATTACAAATAGCAACACCTAAGAACAACTGTTCTTAGTCTTCTCAAGAGCTACTGATCTAACCTAGATCCTCTTAAGGAAAACAACACCTAAGAACAACTGTTCTTAGTCTTCTCAAGAGCTACTGATCTATCCTAGATCCTCTTAAGGAAAACTTCCTTTACAAATTAATGTAATACAATGTAAGAGTAATAAATTGCTTCTATGAAAGCTATAAACACAACTGTGTTATTTCTCTAAGTTTAGAACAATGTATGAACAGCAAAGAATATGAGAGCTTGAGAGTTTTTGCGTGAGAGTGTTCTTGCAATAATTTCGTCCCTTTTTCACTTTTTGTTACAGAAGAAAGTGCTATGATATCCTTTATATAGCCACTTGAATATTGGAGAGAATATTTTACCGTTGGAGAAGATATTTCCAATATCAAAAAGGTACAGTCCTTTGTACTATTGCAGCAGAGAGACGGTGCACAAAATGTGGGTGTAGCAATTGTCTGCTGAGCTGTGAATTTACCATATATGGAATGTATCAGAGGAATAATCTTCTTGCAGAGATTTATGTCTATCCCAATTAAGGAAAGATTTGCTGGCATATTCCAACGGATATATTAAAATAATCTTCTTCAAATAATTCTTCAGATAGTTCAGATCAACAATCAATATCAGAGTCTTCAGTCTTCAGAATCTTCTGGAAACTTCAGAGCCTAAGATGTTCTTCAGATGTTGATGAATCAGAGTCTGGTGCAGCTATGTGCTTGAAGCGTAACATGCTCTTAGATCAGAGTCTTCACTCAGATCAGAGTCTTCTCTCATTCAGAGTCTCTTCACTCAGAGTCTTCTCTCATTCAGAGTCTCTTCACTCAGAGTCTTCTTTCATTCAGATTCTTGATAATATATGCAGCGTGTTGTATCTTCAGAATCTTGATGACTAAGCTCTTATACTTCAGATTCTTCTAATCTTCAGATGCTCTGAGCCATTCAGAATTTATTGTTCACATCAAATTTGCTCTTTAAGATTAAAATCTTTTGTGCCTGTAGAAAACAGTTTAGAACAAATTTAGAGAGTATAATTCTTGTATACAAATTATCATTAATGTTATCATCAAAACATAGAGATATTACTAAGACACAATCTGTGCTCTTACATTGAATATTCATGATTGGCTTTTATGCAGGATAAACCATCGATACAACATGTGTATGTATCCATTGCCAAACCAACTCCGATGAACATCTTACCAATACATCAACCTACTGCTATTGCGACTATTGTCTATGAAATCAAAAAACTCGTAGAGGTTGATAATAACATTTCTCACCAATAAACTAGAAAAGCCTCCCTTACTGAATCAACATCTTCAACATCCGTAGAAGAAGAGAAGAACGAGATGGACACGGAGGACACTTCACTAGAGAACACCTTTGACAAAGATGAGCAAAAGCAACCAACTCCCCCTGGGAGCACTCGCCCTACTCTAGAAGCCTAACCATAAGCCAAAGCTGATACCACCTTAAAGAACGTTGAATAGCCCATCAAAGCAACTACCCCTAGTGTAAAGAAAGAAAATCCAGAAGTATCGACCGCCAAAATTACCTTTCCATATGCTAATCTTCTATCTCAAAAAGAGATGGATGCACTGAAGAAAGTCAATCTCAGGGCCTATATGAAGATGGTACTGAGCAGTAAGGGTAACTCCATTGATAGGTGTCCAAGCTCTTCGACTGTTTCTGGAGGTACAATTGGGCATGAGACCTTTGATGAGATCTTGAAACAACTGAAGACCCTCGTTGGAGGAATTAATCTCTTTGAGGTCTTGGAGAAGGATTTCATATATGGCTACAGTATCAAAACTCTGTTGTAGAATCTAGATGTCCCTGACGCTCCAATCAAAGTGGTTGATTTTATAGTCACCTTTGGGCCCTTATTTGACCAAATTCTTGCAGATTTCCAACGAAAATATGATGCCAAGACCAAAATGGCGCCCAAGGCGACTGAGAGATCAAAAGTGTGAAATTTGCCAATGAATCTGGCCAACATGGTGAAGAACTAGAAGAGAGTCTTCGTCAGGAAGATAGTGATTTTTCCGCTTTGAACACAAAAATTGCTTGCTGGAAGAAAGATATCGAGGTTTTGCATAAGAAAGTGCAAGAGGCTGATACTCAAAAAACCAATCTCTGAAGAGTTTGTCAGATTCAGCTAGATGAAGAGACTCAAAAGGGAATCCAACATCTGGAGATGGTCGGTGCCATTGACACAGAAATATTAGCATATGTTTCGATCATTTATTAAATTGATCATCGACTTACTTCAACCACAATTCAGTATGAGCAGTGACCGGTAAATTAGCAAGTGTACTAATTGTACCGATGTAGTAATAAGGGGAAATTCCCCGAATATCGATCTCGCGGACTGTGTATGAACACAAGTGCTATAATAATGCAATTGAACAAAAAGTCATAGGGGTTTTGGCTTGTTTCTTTAGAATTATCAAGCCAAAAGGAAAAAGTAGTAAAATAAAGGTTTTTAACGGTTATGAGAAGCATGTTGGGTAGGGTGTATGAAAAAACCTTGTAATAACCTTAATCCTTAATTTTCAGAAATCACTGCTCAATTCAATCGTTACCGGTTTTAAAGATTAGTTGACTCTAATTCCTTAGCAGAAAACCCTTTGGCATTCTCCCTATGCCCTAATTCCTTGGCGGTATAGGAACAATACCAAGCAAAATATTTTATCTAAAACATTACGGTTACTATAGGGTATCCCCATTCCTAGGCAATATCTACTATAGTATTATCGTATACACGCGTTAACACTTGTTCTTCCAAACCTAAGGTTAACCGTAAATTATATTCCCATTTGTCAAATAAGAAAAGCCATATAACATTATACGATAACAACGATGATTAGAAAGCAGTGAAATATATAATTCAAGAAACCAAAGGTTATTACAGAGTCAATTCAGGGACACCCCCTAGCATTGGGGGGTTTACCTACTAATAATAATAAAAATAAACTGAACAATAAAATTCAACATTACAAGAGAATTGGTTGCTTTGATCTTCAATCACTTCCGCTCATGAAGATCTTCCGTTCCCAAATCCTCGATCGCTCCAATCTTTATCGTGAAATTTCTTTTCTGCTCAAAAGTCCCTTCTCCTTATTCAAAGCACATATTAAATAGTCTCAATTCAAACTCAGTACCAGGGAAATGCCCAAAATACCCTTAGGGATCACAAGTGTCAAAATTACAAGAAAAATAGGTAATGACACATGTGAAATTTCCAAGTCCCAGGTGTCCTGACACGGGATGTGTCACGTGACACGGGCGGCCATGTCAGGCCAATGTTTTCCACCAAAAATCACCTCTTTTGAGCACATCCTGACACGGGCCATGTCACACAACACGGGCACCCGTGTCAGGCCCCTCTTGTGAATCTGACTTCGTCTCCAACACGAAAGTCGTAGCTCTCTCTCTTAGCTTTTCGGAGGTTTTTAGAACGCCTCAAACGGATTCTCAGAACTCCAGTTATGATCGTTTTTGTGCAGACTGCTAAAGATTTTTACTTTCAGTAGCCCTGACATGGGCAGTGTCACACGACACGGGCACCCATGTCAGGCTGCTGGTTTTACATCAAAACTCTTCCGAAATCTTGCCATTTTCCTCGGTTTTCGCTCTGCTTCTCCTTTATTGTTTACCTGAACCTAGAAACAATGAAAACACCAAACCAGCGTGTAAAATTCAATAAAAACACATAAAATGCGACAAGATAAAACAAATGATTAACATAAACAAATGGTAAAATAACGTGTAAAAACCACCGATCAAACTCCCCCAAAATTAAACCATTGCTTGACCTCAAGCAAAAAACTTGGATAAATAATTTGCAAGTCAAACAGCACATCAAGTGAAGGACTTCAGAATGCAAGGCGTGTCAATACTCATACGTTAGTCTTTGTTCTGATCGGCGCAAACTAGCTCTCCCGGTACTCATCCGTTAATGAAGGTATTACATGAACACATATCGCAGTAAACTTACGGACCTAAGTCCACCTTTCGGCCACCTCTCCAACTATGCTTTGGGCTTAAGTCTTTTCTTCGATTTTCTACCCCTTTCATTCGGATAATCAGATTAAGGCATGTATACTTTTGCTCGAGACTTTTTTGTGGAACCTTTCTTCTTCTTTTTTTCTCGCTCACCGGTGTTTATTAGTCCACTTTGGGACGACTATAGAGATTCAACCGCCGTTAGGCTAAATAACCGGGTGAGGGTTACCCAACTTAGAAGGACAAGTTGTCTTTACCGTCATTATTCAACTCTTTTTTGGTGCCACACATCATTCTCAAAATCAATATCTACAATTTTTTATCATGCTGGACTATCACAATGAACTAATCGGGATATACTTTTCAAATCCAAGTACTATGGCACAAATCTACACGTTGGACTCGTTTCATTACTCTGGGGAACCTAGGGTGTTCAAACTATCCCTCAATTTCCAAACTTTCTCAAGTTCCTTAGCTCAAACTCCTCTCCCCTTAAACTCTAAATACTTTCTTGACTACCTTACACACTTAACCTTCACAAGAAAAAATTATGTTCTTCCTATGGGGTGAATTCGACGTGATTTTTACCGAACTTAAATAAAAAGGTACTTCAATTGAAAATTCAAAACGGTAAAACCTCCCCCAAATATGAACTGAACATTGTCTCAATGTTCAAGAACAAGAGAAGACGAGGTGTACTCACAGAGATCCTCACAGAGGGGTCGAAAGGTACTGCAACAACTCTTTGCTACTTCCATGCTTTCCCTTGCAAACTCTCGTTTATTCCTGCTAAAACAATGACCACAAAAAGAAACAACATCAATACTTAAAATCCGTGGGCTTCCTCCCACACAGCGCTCCGTTTAACGTCGCATGGCTCGACGGTCGACTCCCTATAGTTATGGGGGGTACTTTAACTTCCAAACTTTATTGCTTGACTTCTTCACCATATAATTTTTGATAGGCTCTGAGATATGTGCACTTTGAAGTGGTTTTGATCGTTCTCCCTTCTTAATTGTGTTGATCTTCCCAACCGAAGGTTTGATCTCTTTCTCCTTACCTTTCTTTCTTCACCTCCACATCCTTTAAAGTGATTTTATCATCAAAAGATTTCAAAGTGATCGTACCTATTTCCACATCAATATTGCACCGACTAGTAAGCAAGAACGGCCGGCCAAGTATGATTGAAGTCTCTTCGTCTTCTAGAATATCCATGATTTGAAAGTCAACTGGAAAGGTGAATTTATCGATCGTCACCAGAACATCCTCTGCTAGCCCATATGCCATCTTAGTTGTGTGGTCGGCAAACTTCAAACTTGTTCCTGTAACGCTCACTTTTCCAATATCCAGCTTTTTGAAAATCGATAACGGCATGAGACACACACTAGCACCTGAATCAATTAAAACTTTCTTAAAAGTTTGATCCTTTATAGTAAAAGGGATTGCAACAGGTCCAGGGTCCTTCCTCTTGATGGGGATTCTCTTTTCCTGCGATATTTCCTTACACTGCTCAGTTGTGGTCTTCGGTTCTTCACCTACTGACCTTTTTTTTACCTATAACCTCTTTCATACATTTCTTGTACAAAGGCATTTGCTTGAGTGCTTCAAAGAATGACATGTTGATTTCCAATTTATTGAACATAGCACTGAACCTTCCAAAGTCTTTCTCTTTCTCATCCTTCTTTATAACTTTTTGAGGAAACGGTAGTTTGATTTTCGGTTTAACCTCCTCTTTCTTTTCCTCTCCAGTTGGTTTTTCAGATAGTACAACCTCTTCTGGTTGTTTCACTTTTTCTCTTACCTCAAGTTCCACCTTTATGCATTCATCCTCCTTTGTTTCCTCTTCTTCTATCTTTTTTTTGATTTCTTGTTGTGACAACATTAATACTCTCTTGATTTTTCGGATTCGGTACTGTCGTACTCGGGAGGGTTCCTTGTGTGTATGCTGAGAGGTGTTGGGTTATCTGCCCCATTTGCGCCTCAAGATTTTTGATGGAAGCAGTGTTATTCCTTTGAACATTACGGGTCTCTTCTTGGAATTGCATACTTTGAGCTGCCATTCTTTCAATAGCTATCTCCCATTCTGCTTTTTGAGGAGCCTGTTGATATTTAGGTTGGTATGGTGGCTGCTGATATTGTTGCTGATTTTTCCAACCTGGATTATATGTCTAGGAATATGGATTGTTCTGCCTCAACATATTAATTTGTTCCACCTGCTTTTGAGTTGCCACACAATGCATGGTAAAGTGTGGTCCACAACATATCTCACAACTCACAGCTTGGACATGTTGAACCTGAGCTACAGTTTCAGTACCCACATTCATTCCCTTAAGCCTTCTTTCCACTTCGGCTTTTATTTGCTCTTCCATGTTCACAACTTGATCCGCTAGCTTCAAATCAATCTTACCTTCTGGTTGATTCATAGTGCGATCATACAACTCAAGATGCTTATTGGCGGCAATTGCTTCTATGATCCTCTTAATACCAGTGGCTGTTGAGAAATTAGTTGAGCCACCGACAACAATGTCTATAAGTTATTTTGTCTTGAGTCGCAATCCATTCACAAAGTTCTGCATCTGCTCAGTGGCATCCATGTTATGAGTAGGACATGTCGTCATACACCTCTTAAACCTCTTATATGCATCTCCTAGAGATTCCCCTTCTTTTTGTTTGAAATTGACAATGTCGTATCTTTTTCGAATAAACACTGAAGTAGGGAAATACTCGTTAACGAATGCATTTTCCATCTCTCGCCATGTGGTGATGCTCCCAGCTGGAAGTGAATAGAACCATTCTTCCGCATCATCAATCAGTGTGAACGAAAACATAACAAGTCTCTTGGCCTCTTCGGAATGGCCTCCTATCTTCAAAGATGTGGTAGTCGTTAGGAATCTCTGTAGATGCTTGTTTGCATCTTCATTGATTCTTCCTGCGAAAGGCTTACTCTCCAACTGGCGAATGGTGGAAGGATGTAGCTTAAAGTGTGCCACATTCACAGGTTGATTCACGATGGTCATCCAGTTTGGTTGAGCATTTGTCCCTCCATAGTCTCCCAAAAGTCTCTCCGCTGGTGGGAGATCCGCCATAGCTTCAGTGTCTCTTTCTGATTCCGAACCTAAATCTGAATGAATAGAAACTTTTTCTTCTTCTGAAGCTAATAATCTAGCTTGTCTATGTCTTTTGCGTAGATTCCTTTCAATTTCTGCGTCCAAACAAAAATTAGCTGAGGGGTCTCTTCACATGAAAATGTTAGACGCAGATTAGTAGTAACAAAATAATAATAATAAAAATTAAAAATAAAAACTGAAAATAAAATTTTGGTCGCAGAGCAACAAAATTTCAATTGAATTAGAATATAACTTATATTCTGGCAGTCCCCGGCAACAGCGCCAAAAACTTGACCGGTAAATTAGCAAGTGTACTAATTGTACTGATGTAGTAATAAGGGGAAATTCCCCGAATATCGAACTCGCGGACTGCGTATGAACACAAGTGCTATAATAATGCAATTGAACAAAAAGTCATAGGGGTTTTGGTTTGTTTATTTAGAATTATCAAGCCAAAAGGCAAAAGCAGTAAAATAAAGGTTTTAAACGGTTATGAGAAGCATGTTAGGGTAGGGTGTATGAAAAAACCTTGTAATAACCTTAATCCTTAATTTTCAGAAATCACTGCTCAATTCAATCGTTACCGGTTTTAAAGATTAGTTGACTCTAATTCCTTAGTAGAAAACCCTTTGGCATTCTCCCTATGCCCCAATTCCTTGGCGGTATAGGAACAATACCAAGCAAAATATTTTATCTAAAACATCACGGTTACTATAGGGTATTCCCATTCCTAGGCAATATCTACTATAGTATTATCGTATACACGCGTTAACACTTGTTCTTCCAAACCTAAGGTTAACCGTAAATCATATTCCCATTTGTCAAATTAGAAAAGCCATAAAACATTATACGATAACAACGATGATTAGAAAGCAGTGAAATATATAATTCAAGAAACCAAAGGTTATTACAGAGTCAATTCAGGGACACCCCCTAGCATTGGGGGGTTTACCTACTCATAATAATAAAAATAAACTCAACAATAAAATTCAACATTACAAGAGAATTGGTTGCTTTGATCTTCAATCGCTTCCGCTCATGAAGATCTTCCGTTCCCAAATCCTTGATCGCTCCAATCTTTATCGTGAAATATCTTTTCTGTTCAAAAGTCCCTTCTCCTTATTCAAAACACGTATCAAACAGTCTCATTTCAAACTCAGTACCAGGGAAATGCCTAAAATACCCTCAAGGATCACAAGTGTCAAAAATACAAGAAAAATAGGTGATGAGGCATTTCAACCAACACGGGCCGTGTCAGACAACACGGGCGGCCGTGTTGGCTTCCTGACACATTTTTCGCGTGAAATTTCCAAGTCCCAGGTGTCCTGACACGAGCTGTGTCACGTGACACGGGCGGCCGTGTCAGGCCACTGTTTTCCACCAAAATCACCTCTTCTGAGCACATCCTGACAGAGGCCGTGTCACACAACACGGGCACCCATGTCAGGCCCCTCTTGTGAATCTGACTTCGACTCTAACACGAAAGTCATAGCTCTCTCTCTTAGCTTTCCAGCGGTTTTTAGAACACCTCAAACAGATTCCCGGAACTCCAATTATGATCGTTTTCATGCAGACTGCTAAAGATTTTACTTTCAGTAGCCCTGACACGGGCAGTGTCACACGACACGGGCACCCGTGTTAGGCTACTGGTTTTACATCAAAACTCTTCCGAAATCTTGCCATTTTCCACGGTTTTCGCTCTGCTTCTCCTTTATTGTTTACCTAAACCTAGAAACAATGAAAACACCAAACCAACGCGTAAAATGCAATAAAAACACATAAAATGCGACAAGATAAAACAAATGATTAACAGAAACAAATGGTAAAGTAACGTGTAAAAACCACCGATCAAGCGGCTTAAACATACTTTTCCTTTATAGGATTGCAGCTTGATTTATTTACATTGACATTTCTTTTCATCGCCTGTGGCAACGTTTTGAAATTTTGAATGATGTAATCTTTAAGTATGCCCTTCGTGGCATTTTGACGATGTTAAAGGCTATCGATTTTTAAAGCCATCTTAACTTTGAATTTACTTTCTATTCTACATTAATATGTACCTCCTACAAAATAGGTTTATATTGTTTCAAATTTCATATGTACTCAACCCCCAGGGGTTAATTCTTCAATTTCATATGCATTGTTAGAATACGCTTGCAGAATCTTAAATGGTCTTTCTTAATTAGGGGATCATTTGCCCAGAACTCAATCATTTTGGTCCATAGGTAATATGACTTTTCCAAACTAAGTTGCCCGAATTGAATGTTTTGGACTTAACTTTTTTGTTGTAAGCTTTAGCAACTATCTCCTTTTGTCTCATCAAGACATATAGAGCGGTCAATCTATCTTCGTCTAACTCAACCAGTTCGTCAAACATCATTCCCCAATAAAAATCAGTTGGGATCTCTGATTGCCTTTGAATCCTAATTGACTGCAGGTAAATTTCTAAAGGCAACACCGTGTCATGCCCATAAACAAGTCGGAACGGTGTAGAGTTAGTCGACTCCTTAGGAGAAATGTGACATGCCCATAGTACTTGATTTAAGGTTCTATGACAATTCTATGGCTTTTGACCCATATGTTTTTTATCAAACCAATTAATATCTTGTTTGCCGCCTCAATGTGACGATTGGCTTGAGCATAGTATGGTGTTGAGGTCAACAATTTGAAACATGTCTCAGAGGAAAACTCCAAAATTTTGCACCTTGTAAAAACTGAGTCTTAGTATGTGGTAATAGTTTCAGGTATCCCAAATATATATATATATATATATATATATATATATATATATATATATATATATATATATATATATATATATATATATATATATATATATATATATATATATATATATATATATATATATATATATATATATATATATATATATATATATATATATATATATATATATATATATATATATATATATATATATATATATATATATATATATATATATATATAATGTGCTTCTAGATGAAACTTATTACCTCTTCTTTGTTGACATTAGGCAAGGATATGACTTCTATCCGCTTGGTGAAATAATTTATTCCCACCAAAATGTACTTATGCCTTTTTGATGAAACGAGTTTGATTTCGCCAATTATGTCTAAAGCTCAACCTCTGAAAGGTCATGACTTCAATATCTAGTGCAACTCACTAGAAGACACATGTTAGATACTTGAATGCTTATGTCATTCTTGGAAACCTTTGGCGATGTCTATGCAATCTTTCAATATAGTTGGCCAGTATACCCCTAGTTGAAATATCAGTCATTTCATTTTATGACCAACCTGTTAGGAGCCACATGAACCCTTATGCACCTCAAATATTGCCAAATATGCTTCGATATTGCCAAGGCACTTGAGGAGAATTCCTTCAAGAGTTTTCTTCAATAATTAGTTACTCGTGACTACGTAGCGCAAGGCTCTGTATTTGAATTTTTAATCAGTTACTCCCCTTGGATTTCCTAAATATTTCGCTATAGGTTTTCGCCAATCGTTATTTGCACTAAGTCAATGGCCAAAACTTTGTAGCTCAAACATTTATCAAACTCATAATACTCTAAGTTCGATGAATACTCGAATTCACATACCCCCAAGTTTTGACATTGATTGTGTCTCTTGAGGGTTCCCGTCTGAAACTAATTTTTCCTTAATCTCGACTAAATCTTCCAGCCTCTCCCTAGAGATTTTGTATTCGGAGGCTATCTGAGCTAAGTCATTGGCCTCTTGATTTTCCAGTCGAGGAATATGGTCAATTGGAATGTGATCAAAACATTTAAGTAAAGAGTTAGCTCTGACAAAGTATAACATCAAACTCTCTTTGATGCATTTATACTCTTTATTCAATTGTCGAACCACTAACTCCGAATCTCCCTTTATTTCGACATATCTTGCCTCCAAATCCAACAAAATCTGGAGGCCTGCTATCAAAGATTCATATTCGACCTCGTTATTGGAACATAACCTTTTGATCTTATATCTAAACTTGGTCAGTATGTTTTCCGGTGAAAGGATAAAGGTACCCACCTCAGTTCCATATTTATGTATGGAACCGTCGAAGTATAGTCTCCAAGGCCTAGTTCCTACGTACGCCTCCATTGTCTCAACCACTGAATGATTAACAATAAAGTTTGCGACAATTTGTCCTTTTACTACTTTCAAAGGACAATAATTCAATGAATACTCAATAAGCGCTAAGGCCCACTTTTCTATTTGACTATGAAATATAGGCTTTGATAGCATATGTTTAATAAAGTTGAAATAAGAGTAAACATAAACTTCCACTGGTTTAATATAATGCTTCAATTTTGTACATGAAAAGTATAGGCACAAACATAATTTTTCAACCGGGTTATACCTAGTTTCTACGTCTATTAAGATTCGACCGAGGTAATATATGGCTCTTTCGACACCATTATCATCCTCTTGAACTAACATACTGTATATAGTCTAATTTGACGTAGCTATGTACAATTTCATACTCCTATTTCTACTTGGAGGTGACGATAGTGGAGGTTTCATCAGATACTGCTTGATGTTGTCAAAATCCTATTGCTGCTCACTTCCCCAAATAAAGTCGCCATCTTTCTTGAGTCGAACTAGTGGCGAGAATGACTGGATTTTTCCATTTAGGTTAGAGATAAACCTTCTCGAGAAATTATTTTCCCCAACAAAGATTGAAGTTGATTCTTTTCCGAAGGAGGCTTGAGATCTACAATCGCTTTGTCTTGTTCTGATTGATCTCTATGCCTTTCTTGTGCACCAGGAATCCTAAGAAATCTCCTGCACAACACAAAAAGCATATTTTAATTCATTTTCAATCCACACTTTCCCATCCTCTGAGAGGACTGTCGAAGATGGTTTAAGTGACCATTTTCTAATGAGGAGTTTATGACTATGTCATCGATGTAAACTTGCATAAAGTCTCGATGAAGTCATGAAACATAGAATTCATAGCTCTTTGGTAAGTCACCCTATCATTTTTCAGAATGAAGGGTATCACTATCCACTTATAAGTTCCTAATGCACCTGGGCATGGAAATGTTGTCTTAGGTATGTGTTCTTCAACTATAAAAATTTGGTTAAATCCATAATATCCATCTAGCATACTTAAATACATGTGACCTACGACTGAGTCGACTAACATCTTTGCCACAGGCATGTGATACTCATCTTTAGGTGTATCATCATTTAGATTCCTAAAATCTATGCAAACTCTAAAAGTGCCATTTTTCTTTATAACTGGAACGATGTTAGCTAACCATTCAAAATACCTGGACGTTCTTATGAACTTACTTCTGAGCAAACTTTTAATCTCTTCCTTGACCTTGAACATTATCTCTAATGTGAACCTCCTTGGTAACTGTTTCACCGGCTTCCTACCAAGTTGAATTGGCAGTTTCAATTCCACCATATCTCGACATTTTGTTGTAATCCCATGCAAAACAGTCTTTATATTCTTTGAACAGCTTAACCACTTTATTTTTCATGTCTGGTTCGATACTGGCGCTGATGTAAGTTGGTAGCTTCGCCACTCCTTTGCCCATGTCTATCTCCTCAAAAGGGTCTTGAGCCTACAATTTCTTTCTAGTTTCTAGTGGGTCTTTTTCAAACCCCAAAGGCTCGTTGTCATAGATGCAATCGAGCCTTCAGCTTTCTGAATTTGTTGTTTGGCCCATAAAGCCACCTCCAATATTCTCGGAGCTTTTGACATTGGCTTCAAAAGCCATATTTTGAGCAACCTCAGCCTCTAAGGCAAATTTTATCCTGTTTTTGCCATTTAGGCCGAAATCCGAGCCAATGATATTAACTCAACAGTTATTCTCATTGACCAATGTCCACCTTGTAGAGGGTAGACTTCCTTCTTCGACAGGTAAACTCTCTGCCTACTCCTTGTCTCAGATAAACCCATAATTTAGGTATAGGTTCAGTGAGTAAGTGGAGTCTTTCTCAGAGGCGTATACTTCATCTGCAGCATAACATGGCAGTATCTTCCCCAAATTCATATTTAAGTCTTTTCTTCCGACCTTGCCCACTTCAACTTTGTAGTAAGTTTGGCCGACTTCTATGTTCTCGAAAATATCATCTTCCCTCCAAATAGATACTCTTTGGTGCAGTGTTAAAGGCACCACTCCAATTCCATGTATCCACTCACGCCCAAGCAGAAGGCTATAATTCGCATTGGACTTAATGACCATGAATAATGTCGACCTGAAAGTTGAACTAACTGATAGGTCAACCTGAATTGCACCTAGTATGTTACTAGTCTTTCCCCCATAATTGGACAACACCATGTTATCGGGTATAAGCTCTTTATCACTTTTCCCCATTTTCTTGAATAGTGAATGCAACATCAGGTTATCTATCGCGTCTCCATTAACAACTATCGCGTCTCCATTAACAACACTTTGTTAACGATTGTGTCGTCTACCTTTGCCATAATAAATAGTGGCTTTAGGTGATACATCATCCCAGGATCAGGTCTTTCAAACATGGTTTGTTGTTCTTCAACCACCATATTATTCATGACCTAGTAGCAAAGAGGCTTCTAGTTAGTAGCCTCGCCTGGTACAAAGTCTTCTTCAGCCTCAAACACTTCCGACACCTTGTTGTATTCAACTTGTAACATTAAAAGTATACCACAATTTATTTACAGATCATCCTCTGAGCCTTCGTCAAAGTTGTCTTCGACCAATTCATCATTAGATTGGTATACTAGGACTCCTCCTCCTCAGGCTGGGGAGTGTACTATGGATTTTCCCCCCCTCATATTGTAGAAAATATTCGGGCGTCTTTGCCCTCACCCTTGTGCCCCTTTTCCCATGTGGGCCTCCCCAAAGGTGACCTTCGAGAGGCTGTCAGCTTGTCCTCCTGGTTGAATTTCTTCGAGTAAGGCTTCTTTGGAGCCTTCGACACAGTTAGATTGCATTTCGCCTCTGGGGTGACACACTTTGTTGCGAAGGCTTTTCTTCCAACCTTCTTATTTCTTTGATGATGCATTCATTGGGTACACGTCATAGGATTCTTACCCTTGTAGGTTGAAGGGACATGATATTTCTCATTCGACTCTTTCTGCCAGTTGTGATTTGGCATCCCCACATTGGGGCCAACTTCCTTCCATTTGGGTGATTCACCCCTCTCTTATTTGTAGGCTTTACTCATTTTTCCTTAGGTGCACTCACTGGTGTTCGGAAAGTCCTCTGTCAAGGCGGTTGAAATTGCCTCTTATATTATTTGTTTTTACGAAGTCTTCCCCCACTGTTTGGGGTGAACCTAGTAGTTTGACTCTCACCCCGTCCTTTTCTAGGGTCGAACCTCCTTATGTCTTCTAGCTTCTTTACTGCTTCTTCATCGAAAACAACACTGTAGCATTAACAAAGCATCGTCTTAGAATCGATGAGCTTGCAGCATTTAAGGAAATCTATTAATCCCTCTTTAGCCTAGGGATAAACTTCATGTATGTCAAACTCGATGACAACAGAACTCTGTTCACCCTTATCAACTTTCATGTTGGAATCATCAACAACTTCAACCATTATAATCTCTAAAGGCTCAGCATAATAAGAATCTTCTATCTGCATGGGATCTGAGTCCATTTTCATTAACGACTTTGGCTTTTCGTCGAATTGTAACCTTTCATCCTTCAGAGCTTTTTGAACCAAATCCCTAAAAAAGCACACATTGAGAAGTTTTATGACCTAAAAATTATGGTATTTACAAAAAACCTCTCTTCTTCCTTTGTTCCAAAGGAGGAGTTTTTAGGTCAAAAGGTTCTATAATCTAGACATCTTTGACCAACAAATCGAAAAAGGTGTTCCCTGGCCAATAAAACATCTCATCACATTTTGTAATATAAAATGTATACGTCCTAGTGACGAACTTCTCGTTTTCACTGGTCTCGATGGGATTTTTCTCGTTCAAAGGTCTAAGAAATTTACAAACATAAAGGGGTTCTGGTTTAAGTTTGGCCATGTTAACCTCACCCTCTTTAGAATGATTGTTGCTTATATCAGAGATGTAATCATCAGCTTTTAGGCGTTCGACCTGACGAACACTATCTGCCAATTGTGACATGTCCCTAAGGTATTGGATGTCTAGTTTCTTTCTAATTAAATAGTCCAGGCCACCAGCACTCATTTCGACTAACTCATGTTTAGGAATTTGGGTGAAACACCTTGCCTTGAGAAGTCTAAACCTATTCAAATAGTCATCTATCGACTCAGGGACTTTTCCCCTCGCACTAGCCAACTCCTTCAAACTAATTTTCGACTGTCCCATATAAAATTGTTCATGGAATATTCTCTTCAACTGACTCAAAGATTGGACAGAATATGGAAGGAGAGTTATGAACCAAGTGAAGGTATTCTTTGTCAGAGAATTAGGGAAGTATTTCATCTTCAAAATCTCATTATTTGCTATGTCGCCAACCTCAATTTGATATCGAGCGACATGTTATACCGTCGATCATTGGTGTTTCCAGCGAACTTAGTAAACTTTGGGACTTTCCATCCCATGGGTGGCTCCGTCTGTTGAAGATACTCTGATGAAAGAGATATAAAATTGGGTTTGTAAAGTCCCACATTAAGGTCATTATGGGCCAAAATTTGTTCGACCATATTTGCTATGTTATTAGGCCCTCCAAAATTGTTCTGTTGGACATATTTAACCACTTGGTCAACATTTTGATTTCTTTGAACCATCAAAGGCATAGGGTTGTTATGTTCTATTTGTTCTTTCCAGAGTTTCGACCAACCTAACATTTGATATTTAAGGGGTGGGTCTCACTTGCACTGGAGGTGTGCCAAAGAAATCGGCAATGCACCCTATTTAATTTTCCAATAATTCATAGGTTTGATTCGTATTTGCGATCAAAGGGTTGAAAATGGTTCCCATTGGTTGGGTGAGAGTATTAGCTAATTCTAAGTTACTCTCGTTCATTTGTTGCCTCATAGCCATCATATAGGTCGTATTTAAAGACGACACATTCTGAGGCATGTAATTTATCCCTTCTGGTCGCGCCATATTATTAATGGTCGACATTGAGGCATTGTAAGAGTTATACAATGTTGTTGTAGCTACTGCATTATCACTAAAGGTTGACCTATTCTACTGAAGGTTAGCCATCATGGATGTTGGCATACTGATCAATGGTTTTTATGTGTTATTTTACCGATAGTTTTAGTTAACCGTCTTATATGTTTAGTTGCATTTCATTTCCTTTTATCGCATTTTATGCGTTGGATTGGTATTTCCATTGTTTTTAGGTTCAGGTAAACAATCATAAAGAATCGGAGCAAAAAAGTGGACAATAGAGTATTTCCGAGAGTGAAATTGGCAAGTTACAGAAGGCCTGACGCAGTCATCTGTGTTGCCTGACACGAGCCGTGTTATGAGGATATGCCTGACCAAGAAAAGATGCAAGAAAGGGAGAATCCAGGGGACTGGCATGGCCGCCTATGTCAGCATCCCTGGAACAGAGAAGTTTTATTGCAGATAGCAAGGGGGCCAACACGGCCGCCCGTGTCAGCTAACACAGCCCGTGTTGGTTGAAGCACTTAATCTTCTAATTTTCTTGGATTTTTTACTTATGTGACCCATGAGGGTATTTTGGGTATTTCCCTACTGATGTGTTAGATCTAGGAGTATTTTAGATGCTTTCTGAGAAGGAAAATAGGGATTGTAGACTGGAAAAGAATTACAGGAACAAGATTGGAGAGATCAAGGTGATTGGGAAACTGAAGGTTTTCATGGGCGGAAGCAATTGAAGTTCAAAGAATCCTATTATCTTGTAATGTCTAGTTTTTATTTTATATTTTCTTCGAATATTATGAGTAGCTAAACCCCTCAATGCTAGGGGGTATCTCTGATTTGAATCTGTAATGACTATGATATTAGTAGTGCAATAACAATTCCTTTATTTTTCATAACTGATTTGATCTCTAGCTATTCTTAATGCTTGCCCTGTCGGACAAACAGAGTTTGATTTTCGATTAATGATTAGGCTGGAGCGCCATTGTTAATGCCTTGCTTTGGATCATTTTGTAGTAGATATCACATAGGACTAGAGATACTATATAGGAACTGAAATATTCTTGATAATTTATTGCTTAATTTCATCTGTAATTCTCTATGGACATAGGAATTAGGGTGGATGATTAAAGGTTGTCTCACTAAGGACTTAGGGGTAAACATTCTAAAGAATCGGTAATTAGTTAGTTACAATAAGTTGTTGCAGTGTAATTCATAGCTGTTACTGAGTCATATCACACACTATCTCTAGCATAATCTACTCATACATTTTCTAAACCACTAATATACTTTCTTTATTTTTATGCAATTGTTTTATAATTTCACAAAACAATCCTTAACCCCCAAATACTTTTTGTTTAATTGAATTGAAATCAAAACTTATATCCCTACGCAATCCTCGAGATCGATATTTGTGGAAATTCCCTCTTATTACTACATTGACAAAATAGTACACTTGTTATTTTACCGATCAAGTTTTTGGCGCCGTTGTCTGGGATTGCCAAAATATAAGTTTAGTTTTAATTCAATTGAAATTTTGTTGCTCTGTGACCAAAATTTTATTTTCAGTTTTTTTATTATTAACTTTTTGTTCCGTTACTACTAATCTGCGTCTTTTTTATGCAAGGAGAATCCTCAACTAATTTTTCTTTTGACGCAGAGATTGAAAGAACTCTACACGCAAGGCATAGGCAAGCAAGACTGGCAGATTCAGAAGCAGAGCCTTCGACGTCAGCACCAGAAGAAGAAAGAGTTTATGTTCATTCAGAGTATTCCGATTCAGGTTCAGACTCAGATAGAGATACTGTGACTATGACTGGAGTTCCACTAGCAGAGAGACTCTTTTGTGATTACGGTGGAGCTAATACACCGGCTGGTCGGTTAACAATTGTGAACCAACTGGTGAACGTGACAAATTTTCAGTTGTATCCGAGCACCATCACCTAACTTGAGAGGAGACCTTTCACCGGAAAGGTTAATGAAGATGCCAACAAACATTTGCAAAGATTTTTAACTATGAGCATTACTCTCAAGATTGATGGATACACTGACGAAGCAAAAAAATTAAGAATGTTTCCGTTCACTCTTTCTGAAGATGCTGAAGAGTGGTTTTACTCGTTACCCGCCGGAAGTATTGCTACTTGGGAAGAGATTGAGAAGGCCTTTCTTAATGTGTATTTCCTACCTCTGTGTATATTCATAAAAGATATGATATCATGAATTTCAAACAGAAGGAGGGAGAATCACTAGGTGATGCATATAAAAGGTTCAAACGGTTGTTGGTTGCACACCCCACTCATAACGTGGATCAAACTGAGCAGATGCAAATGTTTGTGAACGGTCTCAAGATGAAGAATAAGTAACTCATTGATATGGAAGCCAGTGGCTCATCAAACTTTACAACAACCACTGGTATTAAGAAGATCATTGAAGCCATTACTGCAAACGAGCATTTGGAACTATATGACCGTAGTGTGAGTAAACCGGAAGGAACGATTGACTTGAAGTTGGCTAATCAAGTTGTGAAAATTGAAGATCAAATCAAAGCTGAAGTAGAAAGAAGGCTTAAAGCAATGAATGTAAGTGCTCAAACTGTGGCTCAAGTTCAATCTGTCTAAGCTGTAAGTTGTAAGATTTGTAGTGGACTCCATTTTACTGCATATTGCGTTGCGACTGCTAAAAAAATTGAAGAGATAAAATATCTGAAGCAGAATAATCCCTATTCTCATACTTATAATCCAGGGTGGAAGAATCATCCTAACTTCTCCTGGAAAGATCATAATCAACCTCAATATCAACAGCAACAACATGCTCCTCAGAAAGCAGAATGGGAAATAGCTATTAAAAAGATGGCAGCTCACAATATTCAATTCCAAGAAGAGACACAAAATAATCAGAGGAACACCACAACTGCCATAAAAAAATCTTGAGGTTCAAATGGGACAAATAGCACAACAACTCTCCATGCAAACTCAAGGAACCTTCCTAAGTGCGACAATACCGAATCCAAAAAATCATGAGAATGTTAATGTTGTCACAACAAGAAGTCAGGGAGTCGTGGAAGAAGAGGAAGAAAGAGAAATAAATGATTATCAGTGTATAGAGGTTGAGCTTGAAGTAAGAGAAAACGGGAAAGAACCAGAAAGAGCCTTACCACCTGTGCAGTCAACTGAAGAGAAAAATAAAGAGGATGTTAAACCAAAAATCAAGCTACCTTACGCTCTGAGAGTTACAAAGAAGGATCAGAAGGAGAAAGACTTTGAAAAATTCAGCATAATATTCAAAAAGTTAGAGGTCAATATACCATTGTTTGAAACACTCGAGCAAATGTCTTTGTACAAGAAATTTATGAAAGAGGTAATGGGGGAAAAGAGAACAATGGGTGAGGAGCAGAAAATTTCAACTGAGAAGTGTAGTGAAATATCACACAGAAGAATAATCCCTATCAAGTGAAAAGATCATGGACCCATAGCAATCCCTTGTACTATAAACGATAAAATTTTCAAGAAGGTCTATATCGATTCAGGTGCTAGTGTGAGTCTCATGCCTTTATCTATTTTCAAAAAGTTGGGTATTGAAAAAGTGAGCGATACGGGAACAAACTTGAAGTTTGCCGACCACATGACTAAGAGGTCATATGGGCTAGCAGAGGATGTACTGGTGACGATTGATAACTTTACCTTCCCAGTTAATTTTGAGATTATGGATATCTCAGAAGATGAAGAGACTCTCATCATACTTGGTCGACCATTCTTGCTTACTAGTCGGTGCAATATTGATATTGAAACAGGTACTCTAACCTTGAAATCTTTTGATGAGGAAATAACTTTAAAAGTGTTGGACATCAAGAAGCGAGGTAAAGAGGAAGATATTCAACTTTCAGTTGGAATGATCAAAACAGTGGAAAAAGGAAAAAGTTCAAAAGTCTCTGGTGTAATTTATCAAGTTGCAATATCTCTATCGTCTAGGGCATATAGCGAGACTCCAAAATTCGTTCGAGAAGTCAAGAATAGAAAAATTGGAAGTGATTTGATACACAAAGTTGCTCTTAGCTTTGATCCTGACCAGCCCCCTGTTGCGGAAAGGTCAAACAACAAAGTGTGGAAGCTAAAATACCCCCCATAACAATGTGGAGTGAACCGTCGAGCCATGCAACGTTAAACGAAGCGTTGCTTGGGAGGCAACCCACGTTTTTAATGATTGAGCATTTTCTTTTTGTTGTGATTTTGTTTCGTATGCAGGAAATAAACGGGACCTTACATGTGCAAGCTAGGATGTAGCAAATGGGTGATGCGTTACCCTCCGACTCCTTAGTAAGGATCACTATGAGTACATTTCTTCCTCTCTTGTTCTAAAACATTGAGGCCAATGTTTTGTTCAAGTTTGAGGGAGTTTTTACTGTTTGAGTTTTCATTTTAAGTACTTTTTAATTGTGCTTATGTGTTTTTATTTGAAAATCGCTTTGAACTCTCCCTGAATGAGGACTGTAAAATTTTTCTTGTGAATATTGTGATGTGTGAGGTAGTCAGGAAAGTATACAGAGTTTGAGGGAAGAAAAGTTGAAACTAGGGAATTTGGAAAAGTTTGGAAATTGAGGTATAACCTGAACACCCTAGATTCCCCGGAGTAAGGAAACGAGTCCAACGTGTAGATTTGTGCCATAGTACTTGGATTTGAGAAGTATTCCCCGATTAGTTCATAATGATAGTCCAACATGATTAAAGAGAATTGCATGTATAAAGTTGGTTGAGAGAATGACCTATGGCACCCAAAAGAATGATGAATAATGATAGTGAAGACAACTGGGCCTTCTAAGTTGGGTAACCCTCACCGGTTACTTATCCTAACGGCGGTTGAATCTCTATAGTCGTCCCAAAGTGGACTAATAAATGCCAATGTGCAAGAGAAAAAAGAATAAATGTGCCTCGAAAAAGTCTTGATCAAATTTTGTACAAGTGAGGGAAAGCGATCAAAAGTGCCTTAATATGATTATCCGAATGAAAGGGGTAGAAAATCGAAGAAAAGACTTAAGTCCAGAGCATAGTTGGAGAGGTGACCGAAAGGGGGATTTAGGTCCGTAGATTTACCGCGGTATGTGTTTGTGTAATACCTTCGTTAACGAACGATTACCAAGAGAGCTAGTTTTAGTCGATCGGAACAAAGGCCCACGTATGAGTATCAACACACCTTACCTTCATAAGTCTTTTATTTAATATGTACCGTTTGATCTGAAAAATCTTTATGCAAGCTTATTGCTTGAGGTCAAGCAACGATTTAAGTGTGGGGGAGTTTGACCAGTGGTTTTTATGCGTTACTTTACCGATAGTTTTAGTTAATCATCTTATATATTTAGTTGCATTTTATTTCCTTTTATCACATTTTATGTGTTGGTTTAGTATTTCCATTGCTTTTAGGTTCAGGTAACAAATCAGGAAGAATCAAAGTGAAAAAATGGACAATAGAGTATTTCTGGGAGTGAAATTGGCAAGTTACAGAAGGCCTGACACGACCACCCGTGTTGCCTGACACGAGTCGTGTCAGGAGGATATGCCTGACCAAGAAAAGATGCAAGAAAGGGAGAATCCAGGGGGCTGACACGGTGGCCCTTGTCAGCTAACACTACTTATGTTAGCATCCCTGGAACAGAGAAGTTTTATTGCAGATAGCCAAGGGGCCAACACGGCCGCCCGTGTCAGCTGACACGACCCGTGTTGGCTGAAGCGGGGAACTGAAGGTTTTCATGAGCGGAAGCAATTGAAGATCAAAGAATCCTATTATCTTGTAATATCTAGTTTTTACTTTGTATTTTCTTCGAATATTATGAGTAGCTAAACCCCCCAATGCTAGGGGGTGACCCTGATTTGAATATGTAATGACTCTGATATTAGTAGTGCAATAACAATTCCTTTATTTTTCATAACTGATTTGATCTCTAGCTATTCTTAATGCTTGCCCTGTCAGACAAACAGGGTTTGATTTTTGATTAACGATTAAGCTAGACCGCCGTTTTTAATGCCTTGCTTTGGATCATTATGTAGTAGATATCACCTAGGACTAGATAATATTCTTGATAATTGATTTCTTAATGTCATATATAATTCTCTATGGACATAGGAATTAGGATGGATGATTAAAGGTTATCTCACTATGGACTTCGGGGTAAACATTCTAAAGAATCGGTAATTAGTTAGTTACAATAAGTTGTTGCAGTGTAATTCAGAGTTGTTGCTGAGTCATATCACACACTATCTCTAGCATAATCTACTCATATATTTTCTAAACCACTCATATACTTTATTTATTTTTATGCAATTGTTTTATAATTTTACAAAACAATCCTCAACCCCCAAGTACTTTTTGTTTAATTGAATTGAAATCAAAACTTATATCCCTATGCAATCCTCAAGATCGATATTTGTGGAAATTCCCTCTTATTACTACATTGGAAAAATAGTACACTTGCTATTTTATTGATCACATACCATAAGGGCAGTCTCTGCCAGTTGGTGGCATTGAGAATCCAAATAGTGGTCTCACATAGGGTTACTGAGGGGATTCCCTGATTGTAGTAGGGGTGTCACCCCCTACGGTGGTATAATTATGACTGGCATCGTTTACACCACCAGAGCAGTTGTCCTAACTGGTATTGAGATAACCAGCTCTTTAACTGTTGAAATGATTAATTCTTGTATTACATCTTGAGGATTATTCTAGGGGTTCGCATTATCTACAAGAGGACGCGACATTCTGGACAAAGCCTTTCCACTCCTTAATTGCATATAAACTACCCAGAAAAACTCATGAACATAGAACAAGTTTAAAAAGAGAAAACCCATGAATATATGTAAAAAGATATGTATTGTAGCACATGTCCCACCGAATGTGCCAATTTGTTTATGCTAAAAATTGCTAAACAATCATTAGTCTTTTAATTACAGGTTACTTGCAGGATCAACTACTGAATCCAAGGACATCATGCTAAAAAACCTTATTTTTGTTTTATACTTGTAACACTTGGTTTCGACTTGGTCGAACTAGTAAGAAAAAGGGTGTAAAAGACGTCGACTTCGACTACAATAAAAATGTAAAGAAAGTAACCAAGACTGAAAGCGTAAAGCAATGTAATTTGAAAAAGACTAAAATTAAACTGACGAGCAAAGTAAAAGGAATTTTAGAGACTTTGCATTGAAAATAAAAGATGGTGTTTCATTGTTCATACATTTTCTTATCCATGACTTTTTTCTTTAGACGTTGACACTTTGAGTTTTATGTGAGATTTCTGTAGTAAAATGAACACCCGATTTCTAGAAATGAAATCCTATATATACAAGTGTAAGAATAAATACTTATAACACTCATATCTTCAGCGTTTTCCATGTGAAGCCTTACATGTAGTCTGCCTCTGCGTTTTCTCCAAGAGTCCTTCAAAAAGGAATCCACAGGCAATTATTCATGTTTGAACGCAATACCTTCGCGCTCAAATAACCACCTATTCAATATGGTTGATGTTGTCGAGTTCCTACATGGTCGAAATGTTCTTACAACATTCTAAAAAAAATACTAAGTCTCAAGTCTTCTTCGACCCAAGACTCATACCATATACACGTCATCAGTGTACCTCCAGCTCTTACCCTTTGTTGGGATTTTTATCCCTGTCGAAAATCCCAGCTAACTGTAGGCTAATAATCCTCCTTTTCTACCACCAGAAATTTATTATTCTACACATTGCATATATTTATGACTTTGTAAATGGTGGATAGTATGTTTGAATAGTCCTAACGAGCATGTGAACATGCCGCTATGACATGGTTGCAAGGCATACAAAAGGCTTCAAACTTTATGCGATCGCACCAACCTTTATCTAGTTCTAACTGATAGCATCCCCTTGACCTCCCCTCATTATGATTCATTATATCCTCTACACTGAGCCAACCTCTACAGCGGTCAAACATTGTAACCACACATGTGTTAGCTTTGGAAGCTTCCTCTTTAATGAGTTTCATATAACTTTCATTGAACAAGTGCCCCGTTAAGTATTGTTGAAAGACTGACTAAATCAGCTCATTTTATACTGATTAAGACTAGTTATCCTTTGCTGAAGTTGGCAGGCTTGTATGTTGAGAAGATTGTTAGCATGCATGTTATTCCTTCAAGTATTGTGTCAAACAGAGATCTAAGGTTTACATTGAGGTCTTGGAAGAGTTTGCAAGAAGTGATAGGTACTAAGATGAAGTTGAGTTCTGCTTATCATCCACAAATAGATGGTCAGACAGAGAAGAGTATTCAGTATTTGAGGGATTTACTAAGAGTGTGTGTTTTTGAGCAAGGAGATAACTGGGACAATTACTTGTCATTGGTTAAGTTCACCTAAAAAAGCAGTTTCTATTCTAGCATTGGAAAGACACCGTTCAAGGTGTTGTATGGTATGAGGTGTATGACACCTTTGTATTGGTATGATCTTTGTCAGAGTGTTATGCTTGGACCTAAGACAGTTCAACAAACTACTAAAAAGATCAATATAATCCAAAAGAAGATGAAAGTTTCGAAGAGTCATCAGAAGATCTATCACGGTAAGAGGAGGAAAACACTTGAGTTCTAATAGAGAGATCATGTGTTCTTGAGGGTTATGTTGGTAACTAATGTTGGCCATACGTTGAAGTCTAAGAAACTTAGGTCGTGCTTCATTAGTTCTTTTGAGATTCTTTAGAAAGTAGGAGAGATGGCCTACCGAATGGTGTTGCCGCTATATCTTTAGAATCTTCAAGATGTGTTTCATGTATTTCAGCTAAGGAAGTATATTCTTGATCCATCTCATGTGATCCAGTTGGATGATGTTCAACTTAGAGAGAACTTTATAGTGAATACTTTTCCATTGAGAATTGAGGGCTGCGAGGTGAAGAGCTTGCGAGGCAAGGAGATTGCTTCAATGAAAGTTGAGTTGATTAGGGAGGTCATACTTATGGCAGTGTGACGTGGGAGCTGCAAATTAGGATAAGAGAGTCTTATCCATAACTTTTCCCATCAGATGATTTTCAAGGGCGAAAATTCATTAAGTGGGGAATAATTTAACGCCCTTATTTAATTATTTGCTTATTTAATTATTTATTTAATTTAATTGAGTAATTGATTTGAATAATTATTTTTGGGATGTATGACATGTTTGGCCGATGACGACATTTGTGGTGATTTGTGTTAATTAATTTATTTAGTGAGAATTAATTAATTAGAAATTGGAGATAATATGAAAATTTTGAGCCAGTTTTGTGAATTGAGAGAGTTTAGTGGTGACTGGAGAGAAGTTGAGTGTTTGTTGGGCAGAATAATAATTATGGTAAATTAATTAGAATAATATATATATTCTAAAAGTTGGAGAAAATTAGGTTTAGATAACTATTCTATTAGTACGTGAAAACAAGAGTCTTTGAGAGGAGAACATTGAAGGAAGAGCTAGGGCTTGAGAGAAAGGATCCTTAGGACCTTGCATTGTTGATTTTTTTGCTGGAATTACAAGGCAAGCGCGAGGGGAGGGGGGATTCTTTATCTAAGTGTGCTTATATCATGAAAGAGTAAAAAAGTTTCCCTTAACCTCCAACGTGGTTTTTGTTTTATCTATTGCTTGATGACGAGTATGATAGATGCATGTTGATAATTTTGTTTTTCTATGGATTAATGTGATAAAATTATGTTTTGCTGATGTGTTGCTGTGTGTCATTAGAATTGATTAATTCATGATAAGAACAATGAATCACTGCCATTCTGGGAATAATTGATTTGTCTATCATGTTAAAATATGAATTTGTCGAGTTTTGGTTGTTGTAATTGGGATTGATTTGGGGTATGATGGGTATGTAATGAAGAAGATGAGCGATGCAAAAAAAAACTGGGAATTGTGGAAAATTACATAATGTCAATCGATTGACATTAGATGACAATTGATTGCATGCCCTTATTTTTGGAAATTTTGCCTATGACAATTGATTAAATTAGATAACAATCAATTGCTTGTGTGTATTTTTGGAAAAAAATTAATGTCAATCGGTTGCTGGAATTAAATACTCGATTGCATTGAGTTTTAAGCGTGTTTTTGAAAAGTCAGTGAGCAAATAGACTTGATGACAATCAATTGTTGCTAACACATAAGTCCAAATGAGATGTTGTTTCAAGCATTAGAGAGCTAACACATAAAGCTAGATAGTGGTAGTGATTTTGTGAGAAAATTATTGTGTGACTGTATGATTATTGCGTGAATATATGTCGTGAATCATGTGTGTAATTGTGTGATAATTGTACATGCTTATTCGATGATTGATGAGGCGGGTGGTTTGGAGCGAGAACTACTCGTATTGTGTTAAGTCATGATGAGTTACAGTCAGAATGGATCTATAGTCTTACCATGTTGTTGTTGTGTGAATATTTTACAGTCATATTGAGGTTGTATTTGTTGTGGTATTTGTGTCATTGCATGATTAACTGTCATGCATTATATGTCGCTATTGTTGTGAAAGAGACATGTTCGCTAGTTCAGAGTAAGGACCAGCGGCTTGTCCAAAGTTTAGAATGGGGACCGTGGCGAGCATGAGTCGAGTCATTTTTGCATTATATTACATGATGATGAGATGTTTGTGTAATGATAAATACTTCTGCATTATTGTGTGTGGGTGAGATGTGAATACATGATGTTGATGCACATTATGATATGTGGATGACTTTGTAGATATGTGAATCTATCCTGATTATTTATGCACCATTCATTATTTGAATGTATTCTCATCCATATTTTGTTTTGTTGTGTTTGTGTTCCTCTAGAGTACAGATAACCACGTACCTGAGTAGGAGCTTGAGGTTGAGGACAATGTTGTGCCTCTTTAGTTGTTTATCGTTCAAGTCTATAGTTGGAATTTCTCTGATATGTAACATAGGAGAATAAGTTGTTCTATCATTTATTTTATGCTGCATATCTTTCTGTTGATTCGTGATGTTCTAAACCACAATTTTAAAACTAATAATGTTGTGGAGGCTTTTAATATCAACGTTTTATAATTTTTCGCTACTTATCAAATGAGTTATTTCATTATTATGTTGTTCAAAATGTTTTGATGGTTGTGAGTAGCATCCTGCTTGGTGAATAATTGTAATCTATACATATTTTATTTACTTATATGTTGAGTCGAAAAATAAGATGTTACACTTTCTACTTGTTGAATGGTCTCACAACACATCAACACTTTCCTCTGTTGGCCTAATTCCATATCAAATTACCTTTGGCAAAGAACCACCATATATTCCTCAATAAATTCAAGGCCAAACCTCCATTGAAGTTGTTGATTCCATACTAGCTAACATACATCAACTTATCATCAAACTACGTGCCAAGATACTGCCATGAAACATTTTGCTGATCAACATCACCAGGACATCACATTTGGTAAAGGTTCCTTTGTATATGTCTGCCTTCGCCCATATTGCACCAAACTCTCTAAACGCTTCCATGGACCCTTCAAAGTGCTGCAGAAAATTGGGAAAGTAGCTTACAGTGTCGACCTCCCTACCACTTTCAAAATTCACCCAGTTTTCCATTGTTCACTCCTCAAACTTCACCATGGACCCATTCCTTCTGTCACCACCATACCACTGTTAGCTCCCAAATTCGACACTGCCTTGGGTTGCTAAATATTAAGACATAATTAATGTCTAAGTAAAATGAAGCAAAGAGGTTTCGACAGCCTTTAAGGAATCTTCTAAGCTAAACGGTTGAAATAACTTAGAAAAATTAAGAAACCTAAAGTTATGAGCATTTCGACCGTGTCAGAGGTAGTTCGACCGAAATTCTGCAGGAGGATTGCTACGTCGTTTTGAAATTCAAATTTGGAGGGAGCGGTTCTGTTCATAAGACACGTGGCGAGTTCTAGAGCAGGAAGTTACACGCAATTGACACTTGTTAGATCGAGGAGATACTAGGAAGTTATTAGCAGTTAATTCTTAGCATTATAAATAGGGACTTGTTAGACAGATTTCGGTGTGTTTTACCATTTGTACAAAGTAACTCCAATCAAATTTACTCAAAGTACCCGAGTGTGAGAAAAGAGTATTTTCACGGAGAATGTACGTTATGTAAAATCACCAACTTTTCAATAAAGTCTTTTACAATTTTAGCAACATTTACATTTCCTCTGTCGAACCACTTGTGCAAGTGTTACCTTTTTGCTTTTACCTTTCCTGCATCCTTTACTCCAATTCCTCTTTTCCTTTAAACTTTTTACCTTCTTCGATCAGCCTTTTACAAATCTTTTACAACATTTCTTTAAGTTTATGCACTTTAAAATACCCAGTCGAAGTCTTTTTCATTACAAGCACATTTACCAATTCGTTATTACAAGTACTTTAAATCTAATTCTAAACGAAGAATACTTTAGCACATGTCCTAGGATCAATCTGATCGATCCTGTGAGTCACCAAAGTCAAATTTGGAAGATCAGCGGTTGTTTTCCGATTTTCAAGGGAAACAAAATGGCACGCCCAGTGGGACAGTGCTAAATATCCCCGCGATTTAGAATTAAAAGATTCTCATTTACAAGTCTTAATAATCTTCGTAGAAAGTACATTATATGTTACTAAGAAGTGGTAGAATTACCGCTGCTAACGAAGAGAGACGAACAATCCTTAGGAATATGGCGACGAAAACGAACCAGCCAAACAATCCTAACCCACAAGTCGAAGGTTCTGGCAAAGGAACCAGTAACAATATGGTCCCACCGTATATACCATCGACAGGAGAGCAAGTAGCGCCTCCCATAAGGTCAGAACAAACCTTCGCCCCAGTAGGATCTGGGACAATGATATTTAGGCCTTACACACAACCCGTATTGGAGTATATTGGGCCACCAGTGTCGAATCCCCAAACTCCAATAGCAGGACCATCAGTGTCAAGGCAGTTTTCCCCTTTTGGTTTTTCGCAGTTGCCAAGGAATCCCCCGTATGGGATGTCAACGAATGTAATGCAGGGGCTGCAAAATGCGCCCCCAATATTTTCTGAAAACACAATGGCGTCACCTTTGCAAGGATCGGGATCTGGTTCAAACATTGGTCGAAACCCTCAGAGTTTAAGTCTAGGATATTCGACTCAAGGTCCCAATCTAACCAATACGTCTGTTGCCTATTTGAGGCAGCAGATGGATGATAGTAACTTACAGATGGTTCAAACCCTCTCCCAGACTATGGGTGAGATCTTTTAGCCATTAATTCGAGACACAACTCACGCTAACCAACAACTGGCGACACAATTAACACGCTTGACTGAATTTATAGGGGTACCTCCGTTAGAAAGGAACCAAGCCCCTGTGGAGAATACTCCACAACAAATTCCAAGAGTGGCGCCAAAAGCCAATTTAGAGAACCAAGGAGGAATAAACCCTTATGTTGTCGAAACTCCCAGAGTCCAGGTCGAGGGAAACCCAGAAATAGTTATGGTGAATCGAAACCAGGATGCAGACAATGTGGTCCAGCAAGTACGACGCAACAACCTCGCGGTCGAAAACAACTTGGCTATGATGGTAGAAAGAATCATGACTCGAAATGGCCTAAACACTGGGTTTACTAGGCCAAATTATACTTCACCAATAGTCGACTACATCCTTCAAGCGGAATTACCCCCTAGGACCAAGGTGCCTAAGTTCACTAAGTTTTCAGGGGACACGACGGAGTCCACCGTCGAACACGTAGCACGCTACATAATTGAGGCTGGGGAGATAGCCAATGACGAAAGCCTTAGGATAAAATACTTCCCAAGTTCTCTTACAAAGAACGCCTTCACGTGGTTTACCACTTTACCACCAAGTACAATATGTAACTGGACGCAGTTATAACGACTCTTCCATGAACAGTTTTACATGGGCCAAATGAAGATTAGTTTGAAAGAGTTGGCCAGTGTAAAGCGTAAGTTTTTAGAGCCAATCGAAGAATACCTCAATAGGTTTCGACTACTTAAGGCAAAGTGTTTTACAAAGGTTCCTGAACATGAGTTGGTCGAAATGGCAGCAGGAGGTTTAGATTACTCTATTAGGAAGAAATTAGATACGCAGTATCTGAGAGATATGGCCCAATTGGCCGACAGAGTCCGACAACTAGAAAGGCTGAAAGACGAAAAGGTGAGATTTAACAAAGGCAAGAAAGTAGCTTTTGTCGAACTCAACGAAAGTAGCGAAGGGGCTTACGAAGAGTCCCCCTACTTCGAGGAGAACGAAGTCGATCTTGCTGAATTAAAACAGGGTCCCCCATATTCTTGTCGAGTACTGGCCCCTCCTCAAGGAAAGGGCTTTGTCGAATCAGAAAAGAACGACAGGTTCCTTAAGAAAACTTACACCTTTGACATCACGAAATGTGATGAAATATTCGATTTGCTAGTAAAAGATGGGCATATGATAGTGCCGTCTGGTGCTAAAACACCGCCCTTAGAGCAGCGGAAAAAGAGAGGTTTTTGTAAGTACCATAATTTTCTGGGTCATAAAACATCTCAATGTTTTCTTTTCAGGGATCTCGTCCAGAATGCGATACATGAGGGACGCTTGAAGTTTGGAGATAAGGCGAAGGGCCAGATGAAGGTGGATGCTGATCCGCTGTAATTGGCTGATGCTCTTTATGCTGAACCTATGGAAGCAAACATGATAGATGCTACTGAGGGCATCGAGTTTTCTGTTAACATGATGGAGGTTACTGAGGACCTCATTTCAGCACCAGTGATGGCGAAATTCGTCATGGGTTTCGATTTGGACGATGCGGTAGTCACAGTCAAGGAGAATACTAGTTGAAACAATAACGATTCAAGTCTAGGGGTTCAAAGTCATCCAAGTTACGCCATGGTAACCAAGGAAACAGCTGACCATTTCGTCAGAACGGACCAGGCCACTGAGGGCTTGGAAAGAATGATGCTGGCTGGGACGGTCGAAGTTAATATGGTCGACATTAACCCATCGGAGACCATGAAGGAGAAAGAATCAAAACACCATGAGGGATGTAGCAGGTTAGCATACCCAGAGACAGAAGAGTCAATCGTTGGTTTTTTACATTGGTGCAAAGATAATGGATCGAGCGTGATGTTGTGCCCCAGGTGCAGCGCCATTTTCGATAGAAAAGCAGCAGAGAAGTTAAAGGGAGAACGTCGACGTCGACTGAACAGAGGTGGCCATGGTTTTGATCAACGAAAGAGCTACCACAGGAGGACAGAAGACAAACGGTCTGAACCTCGAATCAGGCCACCAAGTGCTAGGCCCGCCAGTTTCAAACCAGTTGTCGATTCCGCTGATGGAAAGTGGAGGAAGCCTAATGAAGAGAGGGCGCAAGGGCAGCAAAGGTGGAAGAACTTCGAAGTGAATCGAGGATCTTCGGTCTCCTACAACAAGGAGTATCAATCCTCAAAAACAGCGCACGTATCTGAAAACTATAAAGGTAAGAATCCTATGACTAGATCTCAATGAAGGAGAGAGCAAAGAAGAAGAAAGGCTCTCAGACAAGAGATGGAGAAAGATCAGTCAAAGAATAGTTCAAACCCCCCCGGAAAAGAAGGACAGCAGTCGAAGATAGCTGAAAAGTTACCAGTTGGGCGAAGGTTGTTTTCGCCTAAACAAGACAGACCAACGGAAGGGGACGAAGACATGACAGATAACTTTGACTCCGACTCCAATGACTCTTTGAACCTGGTGGTCAACATGGTGTCGGTGATGCCCCGGGAGTTCGATAGGGTTTCAGAGGTCGAAGAACCAGGCGCAGACGCTGAATGGGAAATGGCAGCACATAAACCTGTATGTTATTACATGATGAACAATGGCTGTGTCGAAGAGCAAAACGCTTTCTTCGAACGGCCCACTGAAGAAATGAGGACCCACCTGAAACCTTTGTATATTACAGCAAAAGTGGAGAACATCCCCATCAACAAAATACTGGTGGATTGTGGCGCTACGATAAACCTGATGCCACATTCTTTGCTGATACAAAGCCACACAATATGGTTTTGTCGAATTATGAAGGAAAAGTAGGAACCACCAGGGGTGTGATTCAGGTGGACGTAACTGTCGGAACAATTACAAGACCAACGATATTCATGGTGGTCGAAACCACGACCAACTACAATTTATTGCTTGGCCGAGAATGGATACATGGCATTGGAGCAGTGCCATCATCGATGCACCAAAGGATTGCCATCTGGAGGCCAGATGGCATAGTTGAAAATATTGAAGCTGATCAAGGATACTTCAGGGTGCCAAGAAGGCAAGTAGATCAGTTCCAATTCGACAAGCATTTGGCCAGCATAGGCCCTTGTGCTCCAGCGGACTTTGAGTTTGCACCAAATGACGAGGTGTACTACTCACTATACCTCCACCCTGTCGACGAATTTCGTTGGGATAGGGAAATACCTGGGGAGAGACTCCCATACCTGGGGGTAGCCCCAGTTGACCCCACTGGGTGGGGCAGTGAGTTTGATGACTGAAGCAGCGGTGCTGCAAAGAATTTCGGCCTATGTGGCTGAAACCAAATTACAAACAGCCGTAATGGCCGCCCATGACAAAATGGCTGAAGAAGCCACCAAAATGCAGCGGGAGAGCCAGAGGCTCGATGCCATCTATGATGACGAACCTCTGGGGTTCGAAAGAGATCCTTTGGAGAACGACATCAAAATGCTCGCACATGATCCATTGGAGGAAATTGATTTAGGAGAGGGTCCAACCAGGAGGCCAACGTACATTAGTGCTAACCTCGACCCTCAACTGAAGATCGAAGTCATCCAGTTGCTCCGAGAGTATAAGGATTGTTTCGCCTGGGACTATGACGAAATGCCTAGGTTGCAAAGGGATTTAGTGGAACATAAACTACCAATAAAACCTGGAAAGAAGCCAGTCAAACAGGGCCCAAGGCGTTTTGCTCCAGAGATCATGTCGAAGATCAAGGAGGAAATCGAAAGGCTCCTTCGTTGCAGATTCATTCTCACAACGAGGTATGTCGAATGGCTGACCAACATTGTCCCAGTCATCAAGAAGAACGGGTCCCTAAGAGTGTGCATTGATTTCAGAGATTTGAATTCAGCCACTCCCAAGGACGAATATTCGATGCCAGTGGCGGAAATGTTAGTTGATTCAGCCGTTGGCCATGAGTACCTTAGTATGTTGGATGGTTATTCTGGATATAACCAGATTTTTATCGCGGATGATGACGTTCCCAAAACAGCGTTTCGTTGTCCAGGGGCCTTAGGCACTTACGAATGGGTAGTAATGCCATTTGGCCTAAAGAACGATGGGGCAACGTATCAGCGAGCGATGAATTCTATATTCCATGATTTCATTGAATCTTTTATGCAAATATACATTGACGATATTGTGGTGAAATCTGTTTCAGGAAAAAGCCATCTGGATCATCTGCGACAATCGTTCGCCAGAATGAGGAGGTTCGGCCTCAAAATGAATCCGTTGAAGTGTGCATTTTGTGTACAGGCGGGAGACTTCTTGGGTTTCGTTGTCCATAAGAAGGGAATCAAAATCAACCAGAATAAGACGAAGGCTATCTTAGAAACAAAAGCGCCGTCAAACAAAAAAGAGTTGCAATCGCTGCTGGGGAAAATTAACTTTCTAAGGAGGTTCATCTCCAACTTAAGCGGCAAGACGCAAGCCTTCTCACCTTTGCTTCGAATTACTAGGGACAAATTCGAGTGGGGCAAAGAGCAGCAGGAAGCCTTCGACAAAATCAAAGACTACTTGGCTCACCCCCAGTCCTTTCGCGTCCGTGTCGAAGCAGGAGTATGCGATTGTACATAGCAGCGTCAGATAGAACTTTAAGGAGCATGTTGGCTCAGGAGGATGAGAATGGCGCCGAAAGGGCTATTTACTACCTCAGTAGAGTTTTAAATGACGCAGAAACTAGATATAGTGAAATCGAAAAGCTATGTCTATGTTTATATTTCTCATGTACAAAGTTAAATCAATATATTAAACTAGTAGATGTTTGTGTTTCTTCGCACTTTGATGTTATTAAACACATGTTATCAAAACCTATTTTGCACAGTCGAATTGGAAAATGGGCACTGGCATTGACAGAATATTCTTTGACTTATAGACCACTAAAAGCAGTCAAAGGGCAAATAGTGGCAGACTTTATCGTCGACCACTCTATAAACGAGAATGCCCTGAATATAGTTGAAGTGGAACCATGGAAATTATACTTCGATGGCTCTAGCCACAAACATGGCACGGGTATTGGTCTGTTGATTATTTCGCTAGATAAAATTCCAACAAAATTCAAGTATAAATTCAAAGGGTTGTGTTCCAACAACGAGGCTGAATATGAAGCTTTAATAGCTGGACTTGAAATTTTGTTAGAATTGGGGGCAACCCAGGTCGAAATAATGGGCGATTCGGAATTAGTGATAAAACAGTTGACAAAAGAGTACAAATGTGTTAAAGAAAATCTCATCATGTACTTCGTAGTTGTAACGCCCCGATTTCGATTATTCCTTTTTCGTTGAGTCCTTTTGGTTTAATTGGGCGAATAATTATTTTGAGGCGGAATTTGCGTGGAAATATGTTATGTTTACATATTATCCTATTTAAACCGAGTTTGGGAGTTTTCGGAGAGAATAGTTTTGGAGGGTATTTTAGACATTTCCTATTTAATGATAAGTGGGATATTTTATGAGATATTAAATTAGTAGATGTTTTGGAAAAATAATGGAAAAGATATAAAAGAGGAAAATAGAAGAGAAAGAGGGAGATAGTAAGAAAGGGAGGAAAGAAAAGAGAAAGAAAGAAGGAGAAGAGAAAAAGAGGAGAAAGAAGAGGAAACTTCGAAAATCATCAAGATCAACCAAAGCTTGCAATTAATCAGGTAAGGGTGAGAATGTTTATCATCTTAATAATGTATAAGGTCATATATGTGCTAGATTGGAATCGTTTGGTAGTTTTCCATACTTTCCATTTTTAGGTCGAAGTTGGATTAATCGATAGAAATCGTTATTTAACGGTTAGAGTCGTTTTTAGATACCGTATATTAGTCGATATATGTTAGGCTAAGGCTATTGGAATAACATTGGATTTAATCGGATGATTTCGGTGAGTTTGGAAGAGTTGGAGCAGAACTGAATATTGTTGTTCGCAGGCAACTCGCTAGCAGTTCGCTAGGCGAGCACGCAACGAACGTTCGCTAGCAGCTCGCTAGGCGAGTGTATAGCGAACGGTCCCAGACTTAGGACAGTGGTGTTTTGGTCTCCTTCGCTAGCCGTGAAGGGAGTAGCGAAGAGCTCATTGGGGGTTCGCTGTGGCGAACGAGGTAGCGAACAAGGTCTGTAGTTTCTGTTTGTGCTCGATAGCAGTTCGCTAGGCGAGGAGGTAGCGAACGCTCGCTAGCAGCTCGCTAGGCGAGCGTGTAGCGAACGTAGCAGAGTGGTTTTTCTCTGCTGATTGTGTGCTGTTGTGGCTTGGGGTTCCGGTTGCGATCGACCCTTCTCTGATTTAAAAGTTGGTGTGCTGGTTTGTGATGTGCTGTGGGTAGCCGAATGGCGTGAATCCTAGAAATCGATTTTTATCGGGAATTAGTGGCCGTTTGGCAATTTTAAGCGTTTGTCCGAATTGAATGGAAATGCATGATAGATTAGCATGAGAGCACATAGATTGTAGGTACCTATGTGAGGTGAATACGCATAGTAATGTAATTACGAATATGTATGCGCGTAGAGAAATGTCGTGAGTCATTTTGCATAAAAGGCATTATGATGGACAATCTAGAGATAATTGATCCCATGTAGGATCTGCAGAACCTCGCTTGATGTGATGGTTATAATTGATCCCGTGTAGGATCTGCAGAACCTCGCTTGATGTGATGGTTATAATTGATCCCGTGTAGGATCTGCAGAACCTCGCTTGATGCGATGGTTATAATTGATCCCGTGTAGGATCTGCAGAACCTCGCTTGATGCGATGGTTATAATTGATCCCGTGTAGGATCTGCAGAACCTCGTGTGCCCTTGTGGGGTGTGAGCGATGGTTATAATTGATCCCGTGTAGGATCTGCAGAACCTCGCTTGATGCGATGGTTATAATTGATCCCGTGTAGGATCTGCAGAACCTCGCTTGATGCGATGGTTATAATTGATCCCGTGTAGGATCTGCAGAACCTCGCTTGATGCGATGGTTATAATTGATCCCGTGTAGGATCTGCAGAACCTCGTGCGCCCTTGTGGGGTGTGAGCGATGGTTATAATTGATCCCGTGTAGGATCTGCAGAACCTCGCTTGATGCGATGGTTATATTTGATCCCGTGTAGGATCTGCAGAACCTCGTGTGCCCTTGTGGGGTGTGAGCGATGGTTATAATTGATCCCTTGGAGGATTTGCATAACCTCGCTTGATGCGATTGTTATATTTGATTCCTAGGAGAACCTGACGGACGAATGCGTCGATACCGTATGTTTCGGTGTGTGTGTGCGCGCACGTGTTGCGTGATTGTATGTTGTGATTAATGGTGGGACAGTTAGCCCGATTGATATGCATGTGAAATGATTTATATAGATTCTTCCTTTTATTTCATGTACTATTATACCATTATTATTTGATCGTGATTCTCACCCCTTTGTTGTTTGTTGTTGTGGTCTGTGCTTCCTCGGAAGTACAGATAATCCAGGTACATAGATAGCTTGGATAACGGTGTTCAGGTCGAGTCTTAGGGTGCTCTGATACGTAACACGGGATATGAGTGTTTTAATTGTTTTGCGTCAAACTTGTTGTAATCCTGTGACGTATCACATTTTGGTGAATTATAATAATAGAGATTTTATGAAATCTGGCAGATGGCCAAAAATGTTGAAATGACAATTTCCGCTGTATTATTTTGAAAATAATCAATAAAGTATTTTGATGACTTATTGGTGATGTGATATCCCATTGTAAATGATGAAAACTCTGATGTTTAATTATAATGTTTATATTTTATTTGTTTTGGGAAGTGGGGTGTTACAGTAGTGGCCAATAGGCTGCTTAAAAAATTCAAAGCGTCAACTATTCAACATATACCGAGAATACAGAACCAAGTGGCCAACGATCTAGCACAGATTGCCTCGGGATATAGGGTCTCGAAGGAAGACTTGCAGGAAGTAATCGAAGCTAGAGGCAAGGTAGTGTCGGTTGGGTTGAAGCCATCAGACTTAGAGGCTACAAAGTTTGGATATATGGATGAAGAGACTTTCGAAGTCTTTATCATCGGAGAATTGTTGGACAATGACTGGAGAAAGCCTTTAGTCGAATATCTCCAGAATCCGTCAATAGCCTCAGATCGAAAGATAAAATATCAAGCACTGAGCTACGTCTTGATGGGCAACGAATTGTTCAAAAAGACCCCTGAAGGAGTTTTGCTGAAATGCCTGAGTGAATCAGAGGCATACTTGGCTTTGTCAACAGTCCATAGTGGGGCATGTGGTACACACCAAGTTGGCCATAAAATGAAATGGTTGTTATTTCGACAAGGTTTGTACTGGCCTACGATACTAAAGGATTGCATCGAGTTCGCCAAGGGGTGCCAGGAGTGTCAAGTTCATGCGGGCATACAACATGTCCCAGCAAGCGAATTACATTCCATAATTAAACCATGGCCGTTTAGAGGTTGGGCTTTGGACCTGATTGGAGAAATTCGACCAGCATCCTCAAAAAACCAAAAGTATATCTTAGTGGGGATAGATTACTTTACCAAGTGGGTCGAAGCAGTGCCTTTACCTAAAGTGGATCAGGAAGATGTGATTGAATTCATTCAGAAAAATATCATCTTTAGGTTTGGACTGCCAGAGACAATAACAACGGATCAAGGGTCGATCTTCACGGGTAGAAAGATGCAGGATTTCGCCAGAGAGATGAGGTTCAAACTCTTAACTTCGACCCCTTATTACGTGCAAGCTAACGAGCAAGTCGAGGCAGCAAATAAAGTGGTCATTGGCATGATAAAGAAGCAAGTAGGAACCAAGCCAAAGAATTGGCACAAAGTGTTGGATCAGGTTCTATGGGCATGTCGAACGTCACCCAAAGAGGCAACCAACACCACCCCATATCGTTTGACCTTTGGTCACGATGCAGTGTTGCCAGTCGAAATCCACATACAGTCGATTAGGGTTCAAAGGCAACACGAAATTCCTAGAGAAGTCTATTGGGATATGATGCTCGATGAGGTCATAGACTTAGACGAAGAAAGATTGAAAGCTCTAGAATTGCTGAGAAGGCAGAAAAAGAGAGTGGAAAAGTCATACAATAAGAAGGTTAAAGCAAGAACCTTTTTAGTTGGAGACTTAGTTTGGAGAGTCATTCTGCCTATGGATCGAAAGGCCAAGATGCTGGGTAAGTGGTCCCCAAAGTGGGAGGGACCCTTCCAAGTGTCGAGGGTTTTCTTTAATGGAGCCTATGAAGTGGAAGAATTGGGCGAAGATAAGAGGATATTAAAAGTAAATGGTAAGTACTTGAAAAAGTACAAGCCTATGCTGCAAGAAGTTAAGATAACAACAGAGTAACAGAAAGTATAAAGCAAAGCCGCAAATGGTATTAATATTTGCCAAAATGGCGCGATAAGTTACAATAACAAAGATGGCTTCAAAGGCCAGCAAAATATAGTCTGTTACAATATGTCAGTAAATTAGAAAGGAAGATTGGCCTTCATTTTAAGGAAGTTCGCCTTCTGAGATTCAATACGTTGTTGGCACGAGGCCCTTTCGTCAATTAATCTGGAAACTTCTTCTTCTAAGCTTCGAGCCTCTTCTGCAAAAGCGATAGCATGTTCGAGTTCAGCAGCAAGGGTCGAATCGTCTTTGGAAGACAGTTGAGAAATCTTCTTTTCTTCTTTCTTGATCTTGCTTTGAAGTTTCTAGATCTTGCGTTTCCAACAAACGATGTTTTCCTTACTGGAAGCAATCTCTAATTGGTCTCTCTTTTTCTCTTCCTCTAGCTCTTCGATCCTTTGTTCCGATTCTGCTGCACTTGTCCAGGCAGCTGCTTCACGACCAGATTTCATCGAAATGTCACCTTCAAGGCGAGGTAGCAACGTAAGGTCTTTGTAGAATTGATCTATCAAAATTCTCACCTCTCGAATGACGTTAGCAGCTTCAGGGGATATGGAATTAAGTCTCACTTGTTGAAGAAGCGCTTTCAAAGATAGATGGGTGACGAAATCCATCTGCAACAACATGAAAAGGTCTCCTTTAAATATTTTGGCTTTGATCTTCGCCAAAATGTCATCTGAAGGTTTGCTAGAGACCTGACCCTCAGAAGTTGAAGCACTCCGAGTTTTGCCAGAAGAACTGCCTCGACTGCACAACAGTAATTGAACGTATCGACGAGGATCGCCTTCTTTTAGCGCAACCATTTCTTCCTTAGAGAGGACCGTTTCGCTTTGAAGATGCATTGCCTGTGGCACCTCGACGAGAGTAACTTTGGTAGCATCAATACAAGCAGGATCATCATATTTTCCTTTTGTAATTATTTCCCCTTCTACAGGGGCAGTTTTTGTGGAGTCTTGAGCCAAGGTAGCTTCTTTTTCCTCACCATCTGACTCACCTAGCTCAGACTGGTGCATGGCTTCTTCCTCACATGTCTTGGCTTCGTTCGCATCAACGTCGTCATTAGCGGGTTTTGTCTGATCAAGAGGGGAACTTGTTATGGTGGCAGGGTTGGTGTCCTCAGGTTTGGGGTTTTCGTCTTCATCTGCCACGACTATTATCTCAGGAGCATTCTCTTCCTCGTGGTCAGACCCATCAGTTTGTGATTGTTGGGTAGTAGTTTTTAGGGGCGAAGGGGCTGCATAAAATTCAGGTTTGTTAATTTCACCAAGAGAACTCACACCAGAACCCAAATTAGATGTAGGGATATAAGTGGGTTCACCTTGGCTGTTCAATGGATAAATAGGCAAGGGAGACGGTTGCATCGAAGGCTTGGAGGCCTCGGTAGTAGTCTGCAGTTGGGAAAATAAACCTCATGAGACGCGAGATGAAAAAGACAAGAGCTTGATATAGAAAGGTCAAAGATTCTTTCACAATACCTTCGTGGCTTCCTCAGCCGGACTAGAGTTATCACTCTCTATGGGAGCGGCAGAAGGATTTGGATCATTTATTGTGGGAGCTTTGACAGGAGATTCAGGAGGCGTGTTTTATTTTTGTATTTTGGCGGGAGATGGAGGAGATTCGACGCTCTCTAGCCCACGAGTTACCCTTCGTTTTCTTTTTAGGGAAGTATCTTCACGAGGGGATTCATCATCGTCGGAGTCTATGATGATTTGGGCTACAAATTTTCTTCTTTTTTGAGGGGTTGGAGGTTTGAGGCTAACCTGGGAAGATCGAAGTGATCAGCAAAGGACAGAAAAGCTTCAGGTGAATAAGATCATGTAAGAATTTACCTTTGAACTTTCGATCTTTCCTTCTGTTTTATTGGTCGGAGCGTTTCTTTTGGGAGCAGCTGCGAATAAATAAATATAGAAGATATAGGTTAGTAACGTTGAAGCTCCATGAGAGGAAGCCAAATCGAAGGGAAATGACCTTCAAGGATTTCGGTCTCGATGTGAACATCTTCGATACTGACATAAAGGTGCCTTCTAAAGGTATCAAGTGTATGTTTAGTCGGAACCACCCGCTGCGCCTTAGGCTTCGACTGCTGTCGAAGTATTTTTATACTATCCTCACAAATAAACCAGTCTGGAAATGGAGGGGCAAGAGCCACGCCAAAATCAGCGGACGGTAATCGAGGGGTCTTTGGGGGAAAGAGTTTAAAAGCAACCTCATATCGTCTATCGTAAGGGATAGATGAGGGGATTTTCAGATTCTCCATTCGTTTAGAAAACTTTTCTTTTAAAGTGACAGCAGCCTCGCGGATGGTTCGACTAACATCATTTGGTCGATAGGCAGTTTCGAAGTACTTCTGGAAAGCTTGTATCTCTTTGATATGAGTAGACATACCTTTCTTGACCTTTTCCTGCACATCAATAAAAGCCTGGTCAATCAAGCGTGAAAAACTTGAAACATCAAGAAAATTGTTGGAGTAATGGTTGGTCCACCAGTTATAAAAATCTGGGGTACAAAGGTGAGAGGGTTCAAAATAGATTGGAGTAAAATGGGACTTATAGGCATAACGGGCCGTTTGAGTCGAACACTCAAGTGGGTTGAAGATAGTGGAGAGAAGGATAACATGAGACTTCTTATCATACAAGCACCTAGGCAATGATTGAATTAACCCAAATTGCCTCGACACCAAGTTAGGTTGATAAGCGACTAATATTGCTTGTCCTCTGACAAGATTAAGCTTATGAACAATCAAGTGTGGCGTCAAGAATCTCTCCCATATCAGATTTGATTCTGCTTCTTGTTTTTGCGAAACTGGAGGAAATGACCTGGTGAACCATTCAGGGTCATACAACCTATGAGCAAAAGGGGCCATCCTGGGAGAGAATTCATGCCTTTTTGCAAACAAGTGGATGAAACTGGTAAGGTTGGCACGAAGGCTTCGACCCTCTTCACTTGGTGTCAACTGAACCAAGCGTGGCCATTCGACCCGGCGTTCAGATACCTGGGCTTCGTCGACCTCTCCTTTGAAGGGAAGGCTGTGCTCGAAGGTAGCGTTCAACCATAATTGAAGCAACCAAAATGGCCCTGCCATTATAAGAGTGCCATGGGTTTTTGGATCCCTTAGTTTATCAGCGCCTTCTCCCAAAGCCTCATACAGGCTGGCTAGTATCATTTCACTGAGACATACGTCCCTTTTAAGGTGTAACTGATTCGCCAGGGTAAGGTACTTCCTCGCCACCTGCAAGGACTTTGTGCAAAAAATACAACGAGACAACCACATGGCCAGAAAGGCTATGTGCTCCTCGTCTTCGACTACGTCGGTGTCTTTCTTATGATAACGATTTATGAAGGGTGTGTAAGTATGTTTCGTACTACCAAAACCTATGGTGTCCCGTGCATCAATTTCAGGATTGTAAGCCAATCCACATGGTCTTAATCCGACAATAGTAACCATGTCGAAGAGCGTGGGAGCCACCATTCCGCAGGGAAGATGGAAGGTATGGTGAATGCTGTCCCAAAAATACCAAGAGGAGCCCAACATTAACAGACAGTAAGGTGGCCCAACCTTTGACAACATGATTAGGTCATAAATACCTATTTCTTTCCAATGCTATGCCTTTGCTTTCTCTATTTTTGCCAACCAGTTAAGGTAAAGTTCAGAATCTTTGAAGTACGGCGTAACTCTAAAGAGTCTTGCTCCATCATGCAAATATTTGAGGTCCACATTGAAGAGAGAAAGGTCATCAGAAGGGATTTTGCTAGCATCTTTTTGCCCTAAGGGTTTGGTTTTCCGATAAGAAGGGAAAAAGTCACTCAAGGTGGAATAATCAAGGTCTGGGGTGACAATGGGCCAGACATGGCTAAGGGTTTTCCAGCCACATCAACGGGGATGATTACCTGAGATTCGTAGATGTGTCATTTTTCTTCTGCTAACGGCTCCCTGATGAGCTGTTGGTTCTTCGTGATTTTTGGTCCGCTCAAGGTAGCGAAAGGTGGCAATGCAGACGAAGAAGATGGTCTCCTAGTTTGAGTTTTCTTCTGTTGTTCAGCCATGATTGAAGGTTTTCAGAGAAAAAGGAGATTTTTCTTGTGTTGGAAAAAACGAGTTTCTTTAGCAAAGAGGAGAAGAGTAAAGGTTGGTAAAGAATTAGAAAGTCTTTATGAAAAAACTCTTGGTGATGTTATAAGGATTCAGAAAATTAAGAATTCTTACGTGGTTGAAGTTAGTGGGCCACGTGTGCGACCTAGTGGAAGAAGTAAGGGGCGGTTGTAACCTATACCCCTAGGCGCTAAAAGGGTGATGATGTTTTCTGAATTTTTGTGAGTTCCAAAAAACCTGCCATGATGATGATGACGTCAGAAGCGTGCAAAGTGGCGTGGTTTTTAATATAAACATTTCTCTTTCTTCTGTTTTATCTTCCAAAGGATAAGAGGCAAACCAAATGGTATGATAGTATCGAAAAGATGGTGTCGAATGGGATACTATCAAAAAAATGTCCTTTTCCTACAATAAGGTCGAAAAGAACATTCTTTGGGGGCAATTTGTTAACTCCCAAATTCGACACTGCCTTGGGTTGCTAAATATTAAGACATAATTAATGTCTAAGTAAAATGAAGCAAAGAGGTTTCGACAGCCTCTAAGGAATCTTCTAAGCTAAACGGTTGAAATAACTTAGAAAAATTAAGAAACCTAAAGTTATGAGCATTTCGACCGTGTCAGAGGTAGTTCGACCGAAATTCTGCAGGAGGATTGCTACGCCGTTTTGAAATTCAAATTTGGAGGGAGCGGTTCTGTTCATAAGACACGTGGCGAGTTCTAGAGCAGGAAGTTACATGCAATTGACACTTGTTAGATCGAGGAGATACTAGGAAGTTATTAGTAGTTAATTATTAGCATTATAAATAGGGATTTGTTAGACAGATTTCAGTGTGTTTTACCATTTGTACAAAGTAACTCCAATCAAATTTACTCAAAGTACCCGAGTGTGAGAAAAGAGTATTTTCACGGAGAATGTACGTTATGTAAAATCACCAACTTTTCAATAAAGTCTTTTACAATTTCAGCAACATTTACATTTCCTCTTTCGAACCACTTGTGCAAGTGTTACCTTTTTGCTTTTACCTTTCCTGCATCCTTTACTCCAATTCCTCTTTTCCTTTAAACTTTTTACCTTCTTCGATCAGCCTTTTACAAATCTTTTACAACATTTCTTTAAGTTTATGCACTTTAAAATACCCAGTCGAAGTCTTTTTCATTACAAACACATTTACCAATTCGTTATTACAAGTACTTTAAATCTAATTCTAAACGAAGAATACTTTAGCACATGTCCTAGGATCAATCTGATCGATCCTGTGAGTCACCAAAGTCAAATTTGGAAGATCAGCGGTTGTTTTCCGATTTTCAAGAAAAACAACCACTTATCATGAATGAAAGACATAAAAAAAGAGAATTATCCTCACTTCTCATCAAAATTCTAAGAAGGATTCTCTAGTCCTCCTAATTTAAGGAAACTCATCTCCACCAGTTAAATTTCTATAAATTTATTGTCGGTTGACAATGATTTAGAAATGATGTCTTTTCTATCTATATTTTATTGTTCACATAATTTTATAAGCAATTTTCATTTTTGAATGTCAAAAATGAACTCTTAGACTCAAACCATTGACAATTGTTATAGGTGCATTCAACCGACTGCATTTTTACATGAGTATTTTAGTAATCTAAAAAATTTCAATGTGACACTATAGATTTTAAACGTGGCTCTGATATTATCTTAAGAAGATGTGGTTGAGTCTAACTAAACCCTACAAAACCAGCTAGTAGGGTCAGGGTGACAATTGACCTCACTTATAAACATACGTTCAAGTCATATATTGTCTATAATAAAAGAGATAAACTTTTTTTCCTAGAAATCAAAGTGAAGATGGAGCAAAATGGGAGTTCCATTGAAGATATGACATGGTGACCATCTAGTCTATGTACAATAACTACTAATATTTGTCACAACTAATATATTGCATGCCCAGAATATTACAAGTCATTGATCACATAAGAAACAATCATAACAAAGAATACATGCACTGTTATTATGCATATAATCTTCCTTGTGCCTGTTGGTCTCCTACATCATTGTTGGGCTACCATCAAATGAGACATCATTTTCAGGGACACTGGCATCAAAATCAAACTTTTCTCCCTTATCAGAAATAGTGCCTTGTGATCCTAAGGCCTGCCAAATCATTCCAAGTTGTGTCATTACATCAACTTATTGATGTTAACAAGAGTTTATACTGTTGAAAAGCTCTTTTTGTGTAAAAATTAATTAATCAAAAATCAAAGATGTGCCAAGCCACCAACCATCTATAAGCTCATAGGTAATGTCAAATGACCTTGCCAACTTAACACACATTATCACAACCTTTCATAAGTTACATATAATCTAAAAATATTCTTTATTTAAAAATGAAGTACATTTAATACAACAGTATGAACACAAGAAACTTACAGTTTCATTTGGAACAACCGCATATCTTGCTGATAAAGAGGCAAATGATTTCCCTGTAAAAGTAAAAACGAAACATCACAATTCATGGAAAAGTCGATTCTAAATTAAACTGTCATATAGTATAAATCGGCAACGGCTACAGAAAAGGAACAAAAGTCACAAATGAGTTTGATCTGAGCACCTGATGATGGATACTTTGACGATTCTATGCGCTTTCCGCCACATCCATCAGCGCTAAAGGCGTCAATAATAATCGGAACGTTCCTGTAAATCCAAAAGAGCTAACATTCATATTCAAGCCTTGTAATGAATTGTAACAACTATGGTTTCTTGCACATGAAGTTACCAGTCTATGGTGTCTCCATGCCCAAGTTGTCCACTCGCACCTCTTCCCCAAGAATATACATTTGCGCAATTAGTGACAGCAACGGTGTGTCTCCATCCACATGAGATCTGAACTACTTTCTACCAAGCCAAACAAAATTTTGCAGAGATAAAAAATAGCGATCGTGATAAAAGAGTAGAAGACTCTAGAAGTTTAAAGTACCTGAGCATGAGGAAAGTTCACTAGCATGGGAGAGCAGCAATCAAAATTGTTACCAATTCCAATCTGTCCAAACTAAAATGGAAAAGAGAAACAGGTTTCAAATTTATCAAACACATTGCTAAGATTGTTTCAAATGCATTATTTAAACACATGCAAAAAAAAAATCATAAACTATTAACCTTATTCCAACCCCAACCGAAAAGTTGTCCGCTAGATGTGAGTGCCATACTATGCCTCCATCCACCTGATACCTGAAAAAAATGCACATGAAGTTGGTTTCCTATGTTTTCACGGTACCGATTCACACGTCGAATTTGAAGCTTACACTATAAAGTATAAATAGTTAGAAATACAAGATATCTAAATGAGACTAATTGTTTCCAACTCTTCACAAATTTGAAGGACCACCTGAGAAATGAACTTATCACTCAATGCTTGAACCTTACGAGGCACGAGATGGTCTTTGAAATCTCCATGTCCAAGCTGACCATATTTACTCCATCCGTGCGTGTATAATCCGCCGGAAGATGAAACCGATATTGTATGCCTCCAGCCACAAGCAACCATGCCTATCTTGTCACCCTGCAAAATGGACATTTATGATATCAGAAGTCCACTATTTTGCCACGCCATCCGACTCCGTCGGGACTACATTAACAGTCCATGTCCCTTAAACTCTTTTAAATTATAATACACAGTATAAGTTTGAGGACATACATCAATGTTCACTTTCTCGGGGATCAAGCGATCGTTTGTGTCTCCTAATCCCAAGTTTCCATATTTCCCCCAGCCCCATCCATACAAATCTCCATCTTCAGTAATTGCCACACTATGTTCAGCACCAGCAGCAACCATTTTGATACGTATTCCCTATAAATAACCGACGAAAAAATCACGCGTCCTAGTTAGAATTCACCGAGTAATGATCTTAATAGATAACCAAGATTCATCTATGAAAAAAGCACCTCAAATGCTAGAATTTTTTGTGGCACAAGAGAGTCCTCTGTAGTACCAAGTCCAAGTTCACCATTTTGATTACGCCCCCAACTTTAACCATCACACCAGAGAAATACAATGAATGACGAATGCGACACAAAAAAAAAGTATTTAAACAAGCAAATAAAAGACATAATCTCTTCTAGCTTAACCAGAGGTCATGGGTTCGAGCACGCAGCAGTGTTAAATCTCTTAGAGAGAGTTTGTCGCCTATTATGGTCCTACAAGGCTTGAGGGATTAGCCTCTGCAGTTGCGCGCAGAGGATACCCAATTTATAAAAAATAAAGACAAAAATATGTGCAACAACAAACTACAAACCTCAGCACCTTGCTTTCCATAGTAACTGCCAAACAATGACAGTCCCCACAAGCAATTTGCTTTATCATTAAACCCTGTAATGCTCTAATGGGATGAGGAATGAACAAGTCACTATGATCACCATGACCTAATCTTCCAAAATCACCCCTGCAAAAACATCATATGAAGAAAAACACAAATGATATTCTAACTATGAAGAAAAACACACTAGCCAAATATAGTTTAAGGCGAAGGCCAGACCATCCCCAACTATATACATTCTTGCCAGAATCGGAACGCGCCACGGTATAATCAGCTCCACAAGTAACAGATACAACGTCTTCTCCATCGAACGCACTCAGTTTTGTGGGTAAGAGTCGGTCATCAGTATCACCATGGCCTAACTGCCCGTCCTCTCCTCGCCCCCAAGAACAAACAACATTTCCAGCTATTAAAGGAATCAAAATTCAAACAAACATAAAAACCAAAACCTTAAAGACTTAAAAGAGTAAATAACCAATGTTTCCACTATAAACATTTCATTTAACTTTAAAAAAAAACTGAAAAATCAGTGCTTACAGAGAAGCGCCACAGTGTGGCTGGCACCAGCAGAAATGAGAAGAACATGAGAAGGTGAATCGTTGACTTCACTGATCTTCATCACTTCATCGTCCATGATCACCAAAATTTGTCTGGGAAAAGTTGACAGATAAACGTGTTTCTTTTTATATTATATAATAGGAAAGTGGAACAACAACAACAATAATGATACAAAGAGACAAACTTTATTTGTTTTAGTTCACAAAAGTCTAAATTGGCATACGAGTAGGTGAAATTCAATTACATCATTCAAGAAACGATGTTTAAAAAAAACAAAACACTGCTTTTCGTACCATACTATCATTAATGTGTGATTTTTATATCACCATTTTTGATATACAAAATGCAACACAATACTTTAACTTGATTTAAAGAATTAGTAAATGTGGAAGGTTATAATGAGAGAGTGATTATTGAGTAGGTGTGAAGTTGGTTAGAGAGTAATGAAGCGTCCTTGTATAACATAGGACTACATGTATACTAAAATGAAATGAATGCTATGAGGACAAAATAAGTGATGGATGTTTGAGGAGAATGAAAGAGAAACAAAGTTGACGAGGATTTATTAGAGATCGTTGCGGGTAGGTGATTTACACTTATTTCATTATTCCGGACAAGATCTATCGATGCAACTAATGCCCAGGATATATGGCCTCGTGTTACACGGATATTTAAGTGAGCCAATGACATGTATAGGATTGCATATATAAATTTATTATTTGTTTTCTTGTTGGGTTTTATACCTGTATTGTGAGATTTTGGGTCGAACTCTAACTCTGTCGAGGAATAGTTTTCATGTATTTCGACAGGAGACGAGCATGAAGCCGAAGCTAGATCACATGCTGATGTCGAAAGGTTACATATTGTAGTCGAAGCTAGTTCTATTATGTAATGTCGAAATTTATTGTTGATTTATTATGTCGAATTAGGCCTTGTGTTAAGGATCTAATTGTTTAGTTACCTTGTATTGTAAGTTACGTAGTTAGTCTGTAAATAGGGTAGATCACTTAGGTTGTTGAACGAGGTCAATTGTGGTATTCATTTGTAAACCCTTATGAGGAAGTGAATAGTAAACAATTTGCACTAATCCTTCTTTCTTTTTTATCCTTTCTTCTTTCTCTCTTTATTCTAACCGTTTTCATTGTTCACCCAAGAACTTCGTTTCTCAATCTTTATTTATTGAAAGGTATCGTTTGTGATCACAACAAATTGGTGTGGTGAGCGTGGAGAAGATGCTGTCAACAAAGTTTGAAATTGAGAAGTTCTCCGAAGTTAATGACTTCGGTTTATGACATTTGAAGATACGAGCCCTTCTTGTTCAATACGGTTTGCTAGAAGCGTTAAAGGGAAAAGATATCATGGATGCTGCATAGACGGAGATGGGAAAGACAACGATGATCGAGAAAGCTCACAACACAATTGTTCTGAGTCTTGGTGATAAAGTTCTTAGGCAGTTTCGAAGGAGACGACGACCGCTGGTGTTTGGCTGAAATTCGAAGGATTGTATATGACAAAGTCATCGGCAAATCGTTTGTACTTGAAACAAACTTTGTATTCATTCAAGATGACTGAGGATAAAGCGTTGACGGAGTAACTGGATGTGTTCAACAAGTTGATTATTGATCTTGAAAATATTGATGTTACCATCAATGATGAAGATCAAACATTGTTATTGTTGTGTTCTTTACGTAAGTCACATGCTCACTTCAAAGAAACCCTCTTGTATGAAAAAGAGTCCCTGAACTTTGAAGAAGTTCAAGCAGCCTTGTATTTAAAGGATTTGAATGAAAGAAAGGAGTAGAAACCATCATCATCAGTTGGCGAAGGGTTGTCCGTAAAGGGGAAATCGTCGAAGAGAGATGGTAGGTTTGAGAAGAAGAAAGGTAAAACTCAGCAGAAGTCTTATGGTGGTGATATTTATGGGATTAAGTGTTATCACTGTAAGAAGGAAGGTCACACAAGAAAGATGTGTCCTGAGTGCCTGAATAATCATGGAGGTAAGGACATGACAATGCAGCTATTGTGCAGCATGATTATGAATCATCTGATGTCCTTGTGGTGTCGAGCAGCAATTCTGGATGTACTTAGCATATGAATCCAAACAAGAATGTGTTTGAAGAATTATGTGGTCAAGATGGTGGATCAGTGTTGCTGGGAAACAATAAAGCTTGTAAGATTGCAGGTATTGGATCTGTAAGATTCAAGCTCCATGATGAGTCAATAAGACTATTGACTGAGATTAGGTATGTACCTGACCTTAAGAGGAATTTAATTTCTCTTGGTGAATTCGACAAGAAAGGGTATGTATTCAAAGGAGAGTAAGGTATCTTGAAAGTCATGAAGGGGTTGAAGGAAGTCTTGAGAGGCGTGAAGAAATAAGAATTGTATACCTTTGAGGTTGAGTTTGTAAGTGGTTCAGCAGATTTTTCCATGTCAGCGAAAGAGGCCTGGTTGAATTGGGGAAATAGAACCTGCTAGGTGGTGACAAGGTCGAGAAGTTGAAGTTTTGTGAACCTTGTGTATTTGGCAAATCCTGTAGGGCGAAGTTTAACAAAGGTAAACAAAGAAGACATGGATCCCTTGATTACATCCATGCTGATCTTTGGGGGCCTTCAAGGAATCCTTCACATGCAGGTGCAAGGTATTTTCTATCCATAGTTGATGACTATTCTATAAAATTATGGGTACTTTCTATTCAAAAGACTAGGGATGAAACTTTTGAGAATTTCAAAAGTTGGATGGTTCTGATCGAAACTCAAACTGGCAAAAAGGTTAAGAGGTTGAGAACCGACAATGGCCTTGAGTTCTGCAACAAAACTTTCGACAGTTACTGTGTTGGGTCTAGAATTTTAAGGCATAAGACTGTAGTAGGTACTCCTAAACAAAATGGCTTAGCTGAGGGATTCAATCGAACATTCCTTGAAAGGATTAGATGCATGTTGGTTAGTGATGGATAGGAAGGTGTTTTGGGCGGAGGCTATTTTGACAGCAGCTTATTTGATAAATAGATGTCACTCGACTACTTTAGGGTGAAGATACCTGAAGAAGTTTGTCCGGGTCAACCACCTGATCTCGGGTAGAGAGTCTTTCCCACAATGTTTGAATCAACCAGAGTATCCATATCGAGAGCTCAAGAAAACCATACAACAAATATAGGATAACAATGATGTAAAACCTAAGATATCTACAATATGATTGACTCTTTCTAGCTTGGAGCATACGTCCCAAGTAGAGTCGGCCGCTTTCGCATCTCTAAAAATGTGATCCTTTGGGGGGCACTTGCGTGCTTGCAAAGAAAAAGTTGATGTGAATCAAAGTCTCCAGCGAACTTTATATATTCCTAAAAAAAAAAGGGAAAATATCGATAAAATTCTTAAAAGGAAAAGAAGATGGTCATCGCAACCAAATACAGGTTCGGGAGTCAATTACGCAATGGGGAGGTATTAGCACCCCTCACGTTCGTTGTACTCAATGAGAATCTTTAGTTAGATTTGTGATTGAATGTTAGCTATCGTTAATCATTTCCTTTGAGTGGTAAAAGATTAAAGATAAAAAAGAAATGGGTCGCATAAAGTTTTTTATTAATGTGTCTGACGAGATTGTAGGTCTCGCTCCTACGTATCTCCAGGTGCGATGGAGAACTCAATGCTATGTAGTTCTAGGTAGCAAATGTTTGTGTGTTAGTCCATTTTAGTGAAAGATTTTCAAGTACATTCGAATGAAAAACATTGCTGCCCAAAACATGGATAATTGAACATTTGCATCACTTTAAGAATGGATGACTTAATCTGGATCAACACAAATTTATGCCATCATCACATTTGAGCGAAAAACATTTGATATTCTCATGTGGAAGCGCTATTTGCATCGTCGCGCAATGGACGAAGCGTCTTTCGTTTTTGAAAAAGTTTTGAAGTGAAAGCCAAAAGACAAAAGGTTTGAATGTGTTGAAAATGATTTTACGCTTGGAAGATGAGCATTTGTGACTTACAAGTGATTACCACTTGGGCCTAATACTCGAGACTATGACTGAAACTTTCACCCCAGTAGTCTTTTTCTGTCAATTTGCTTACAAAAAGGGTCGAATATTTATAAGTGTTTTGAAAGAAAGACAAACACTTGAGCTTAGAAGCTATTACAACTTGGACTTACTGTTCGGAACTATGACTGGACCTTTCACCCAGGTAGTCTTTTTATTTTGATTTATTGCAAAAAGGAAATGCGTTTGTATTTTGGGAAAATACGAGTATTTATGACTTACAAACGATTGCCACTTGGGCCTAATACTCGGGGCTATGAATGAATCTTTCACCCAATTAACCTTTTACTTTTCATTATTTTTTGAAATAGTTAAAGTATGAGTTAATTGTTTTGAATTTGATTAAGAAAAGAGTTTGATGTTGAGTTAAATATTTAATTAGCGTTGCAGAGAGAATTAGGAAAATGGTTTTGAAATGGTTGTGAATCGATGGTGAAAAATGATGGGACAGTGACGAAATGCTTTGAAAATCACTTGATGTTGATCAAGCATTTTATTTTGAAGAGATTGATTTATAATCACCGTTTATTTTCTTGTATAAACAAACATGCATTAAGTAAATAAAATAAACTAAAGAAATAAAAATAAAAGTGAGAGAGTTGCACTATCAGTACAAGAGTTGATCAAAACTAAAGAAAATTGACCTAATAAAGAAAATAATAAAAGAGAGAAGGATACAATATTAAAACATAATGTGTGAAATAAAATAAATAAAGCATATCAGAAATAATAAAAGGGATGAGGATGCACTATGAATACATGAGTAAGAATAAATAATATAAAAATAAAGTGAGATGCATTATCAATATAAGGGTAAAATAAAACAAATAAAGTATAAAAGAAATAATAAAAATGAAAAATATGCAATTAAAAGAATAAAATAAACATAGTTTTTTTAAAAGGTTTTTTAATATATGAGCAATTGAAATTATCAAGTGCATGAAAAAAAATAACAAAGTCGAGCTAAAAAAAGACAAAGCATTTAAGAAAAATAATAAAAAGAAATAAAATGAAAAAAATGATGTTGGGTTAAATGAAGTGCAAAAAGCACAAGAAAATGGTGGCATAAATCCCATCAAACAAAAAAAAAATTGAGAAAAAAACAAAGAAGGAGCATGATTAAACATATAACCAAGATTTAATCTTTGTTTGTCTTAAGACCAATAACAACATTCATCCTTATTTTGGTTGTAACTTGCTCAATTTTTCATGGAATTAAGCAAATGAATAATGAAATTTCATCTACTCGATTTTACGAGCATCATGGAAAGCTCAAATTTAAAAAGTAATTCACGAAGAAAAAAATGAAAAATTAATTCATTTAATCACTTTTGCTCATTGAAGTTCAAGAACATTTTAAACTCTTGATTTTGAATCAATGGAGTTTCCATGCAAAATGGTGACAATTAAGATACGAATTAAGTGTAGAAAGAATAATAATGTAAAGAAAATTAAATAAATAATAAACATTAAAATCTTACATAAATAAAGAAAAATAAAAAGTGGCTTAAAATGGAGAGAGATTTGTGCAAAGTTTTGGCTTGTTCTTGTGAGTGCTTCTTAGTAAGATTTGTGTATGAGAATAATTTTATTTATAGGTTATAAAAGGGTAGTTTAGGAATTATGAAAAAGAGACGAGAGTGGCGTGATTGCCTTCTAGAAACTTAATTAATTAAATAGTGAATTATGATGTAATATTTGCATGGAATAATGATGTAATAGATGAGAGATATTTTGGGTCTTCTAGAAACATTGATTTTGTTTTATAATGCATGAAAATGATTAATAAAATTAAAATGAATATTACGATGATAAATCAAGTGATCATAATTTTTTTAAATGCATAGTAAAAAAATGCAAATTTAGTCAAATTCTTCAACATGTGAAGTGTTGACTTTATTTAACTTTTATTATGATGCATGATAATGATCAACGATGCATGCATTTTTAGTCAAATTTCACAATACGTGAAATGTTGACTTTTAGTTGACATTATTTGATTATGGAAAGACTGATCGTACCTGATCAGAAGGGATCACTGGTCTGCCACGCATCATTGACTGGTAACTTCCACTGGAGGTAGGAAGAAGGAGGGGGTGTACCTGCAAGACACTTTGATGCTTAAGTAAGTAAAGGATCAGAGTGGGAGAACAAATATAGAAGTAGGTATAGAATGGTGTACCTGTTAGGACTTACGTGGCGTAGTAAAGACCAACACGTGATCTTTGTAACACCCATTTTTAATTATTTGGTTTTTTCCGTATTATTTGTTTTTCGGTGCATGGTGTGTGGAAATTGTTTGAGGAATTGAGTTTTATAATATTAGAGAAATATGATTAATAATAATAATAATATGATGATTAATAGTGTTGATACTATTATTACTAATATTATTGTTATTATTGTCATATTTAAAAATATTATTGGAAGAGTTTGGAAATTAAAGAAATTGTGGAAATAATATTTATTTGGGATATTAATATTAAATTTGATTTTTGGAATGAAGGAAAATGAGAATATTATTATTGGAATTTTTGGATTAAAAGAAAATGAGAATTAATTATTTATTTGGAATATAAGGGAATTTTGGGGGTATTGAGGGCAAGTTTGGCATTTTGGAAAAATGGAAGGAAGGAAGGAACGTACGAACACGGAAGGAGGAAGAAGTGAACGATCAAGAGAGCTTGACCAAAGAGGGCATCAAGGCTGAAGATTCGAGAAACTGATCATCATCCGTCTACATTCGAGGTAAGGGGGAGAATTTAACGGTTAAATGGTTTTGCATGAAAATTGGTAGAAAGGGGAAAATCCCTAATCCCCATAGGATATGATAATCTGATGTTGAATGCATGTTATTGTTGTTGTGATTATGTTGTTGGAATGTGTTGATTCGTTTGCATGTGGCTGTGCAGAGTGTTTGAGTGCATTGAGGTTTTCCGGGTAAATTCGAAGTTGAGCCGGAAGTTGGTTTTGAGAACAGAGTTGACGAATTATCGGATAGAATCGGGATTAGACCCCGTAATTAAGTTGCAATATGTGGTTGGTTGTGAGTTTCGATTTAATCGGGCGAAATTGGTGTGGGAGGTGACTCTGCAGCTCAGAATTTTTCTGAGTACGCAGGTATTCGCTGGGCGAATGAGGGGCGAGCCTTCGCCAGGCTTCGCCGGGCGAACTAGCCAGCGAGTGCTGGCAGAAGCTTCTGTCTGGCTTCGCCAGAGGTTTCTCCAGGAGAATGGCAGCGAGCCTTCGCTGCGGGGCTTCGCCGGGCGAACGCGCCAGCGAGTCCGACAGCAGCTTGTGTTTTTGCTGCTATTTTGTGTTGTTTCCTTGTGGTTTTGGACCCTTGTTGGTCATGTATGATGAGGAGCTTGCTGAAGAGCTGAGGTGAGTGTGTGTGTGGCGTCGGGACGTGACGACTGTGGTACTCGTGAGATCATGAGATGTGGATTAGGGTGTGTTATGATACCTGTATGTTGTGTAGTGCAGGATGTGAACTCCTTGATATTCACTTAATTCGAGAGATTGCGTTAGTGTATGTTAAGATATAAGTATGCGGTGATATAAGGGTGCTGAGTGCAATCAGATTGATGTGTTGTGATGATAGCTGGGTGCTGAGAGTGTGTTGAGGGTTGTAGGGCTGTGTGGCCGGCGTTTATCGTATTTGACATAATCAGTGGATTATGTGTTAAGTCTAGATAAGTATGGATGTGTGTGGATGTGTATGTGATACGTATGCACTGTGTGCTATGTGTGGTGATGTGTTGTGGTGAGTGGATCCATAGGATCGATACGCTTGTTATGCGTTGTGTTTGTATGTTGTGAGATGGATGTGGATCCGTAGGATCGATACGCTTTATGTGCGTTGCGTTTACATACTGTAGTATGAGGACTGGATCAGTAGGATCGTTACGCCTTGTGCGCGTGGTATTGATATGTTGTGTGCGAGATTTGAGGATCAGTATGATCGTTACGCCTTGAGTGCGTTGTGTTGGTGTGTTGTGGTGAGTGGATCCGTGAGGATCGGTACACTTATTATGCATTGCACTTATGTGCGATTATGTGATATATTTGGGTCAGAAGGACCGACATGCCTTCTGTGCATTGTATGTGATAAGTTATGTGGTGAACGGATCAGTAGGATCGACGCACTTTGTGTGCTTGTTATGCATGTATTTTATGATGTGAAGGATCTGTGGGATCGGTACGCCTTGTGCGTCGTGTATATATACTGTGTGAGGGGTGGATCAATAAGATCGGTTTGCACTTGGTGTGCTAGATGTATGGTGTATGTGAATATTATTGGTGTGCTCCCTGTGAGGAGGGTGATGGCCTGTTGTTCATCGATATTATGTGTCGTGCTCCCTGTGAGGAGGGTGATGGCCCAGTGACCATCAGTATTGTTGGTGTGTTCCCTGTAAGGAGGGCGATGGCCTGTTGTCCATCGATATTATGTGTCGTGCTCCCTGTGAGGAGGGTGATGGCCCAATGACCATCGATATTGTTGGTGTGCTCCCGGTGAGGAGGGTGATGGCCATGTGTCCATCGATGTTAATGTGTTGTGCTCCCGGTGAGGAGGGTGATGACCATGTATCCATCGATGTTGATGAGGTGCTCCCGTAGTGGAGGGTGATGGCCAGGTGTCCATCGGAGATGTGCTCATGTTGTGGAGGGTGATGGCCAGGTGTCCATCGGTATTGTTGTGGTGTGCTCCCTGAGTGGAGGGTTGATGGCCAAGTGCCCATCGTTGATATGTGCTCCTGTGTGGAGGGTTGGTGGCCAGTTGCCCATCGTGATTGTGAGTCGGTACCGTATGTTAAGAGTTGCGTGAGTGCATTTGTTGCGTGTTTATGTTTTGTGGTTGATGGTGGGACCGTGAGTCCGGATGATATGTATATGAAATAGTATTATTATTGATTTCTGCCTTTCATTTCATGTACTATTTATACCATTATTATTGGATCGTGATTCTCACCCCTTTTGTTGTTGTTGTGGTCTGTGCTTCTTCGGAAGTATAGATAATTCAGGTGTTTGGCTAGCTTGGATTGTGGTGTCTCTGTAAGACTGCTCTGATACGTAACACCGGGGCCTTTTTGGGGTTTTTATCACTTTATGTTGATTTTGTGTGCCCCTGTGGCGTATCCTGTTTGATGGTGATTGTAGATGATGCTATATGTATTTTGGGCAGATGGTCATTGTTGTATATATATGACGAGGATGATGGATATATATATATATATATATATATATATATATATATATATATATATATATATATATATATATATATATATATATATATATATATATATATATATATATATATATATATATATATATATATATATATATATATATATATATATATATATATATATGATGTTTTGTGACATATGACAGACTATGTATATACTTCCCGCTGCAGTTTTATTGAGAAATTAATTTGGAAAAATGTTTTCTGGAATTTTAGTGTAAATTGTGACATCCCGTTGTGGGAGATACTCTGATGTGTGCTTATTTAGTTGTTTTATTTTATTTTGGGAAACGGGGTGTTACAGTCTTCGCCCTAGATCAACTTCCCCATGATCTTCGGAAGGTGGGCTGACCAACTCTTTCGGAGGTGAGTAGTTGCCTAATGACGTGTCCCCGCGTGGGGGAGCACGTGAAGAACGTGGGGAAAGTGTGTGGGTCTGCCCATCAAGGGAGTCGTTTGCCCGACGTATATAACTCGTGCCCGATGTGGGAGGATTGTGCACTATTGGGCCTTCCCAACATAACGTTGGGTTGGGCCTGCTCGAATGATGGACAGGTCTCGGCCCAGTCCAGAACAGGAGCCCCCAAGTCGTTGCTCCGCTGCGGAGGAGTGGTGACTTAAGAATGAACCATGTCAAGGATAAATGGTTCGTTCCCCAGAACAAACATAATATCCTAGCGAGCCTGACTCTCATTCCCATCTGTCCTCGACATGGTTCGTTCTTAAGTCATCACTCCTCCGCAGCGAAGCAACGACTTGGGGGCTCCTGTTCTGAACCGGGCCGGGACCTGCCCATTAGTCGGGCAGGCCCAACCCCACACTATGTTGGGAAGGCCCAATAAGGCCCAATCCTCCTACGTCAGACACGATATATATACGTCGGGCAGACGACTCCCTTGACGGGCAGACCCACACGCTTTCCCCACGTTCTCCACGTGCTCCCCCACGCGGGGACACGTTACTAGGCAACTACCCACCTCCGAAAGAGTTGGTCAGCCCACCTTCCGAAGATCATGAGGCAGTTGATCTAGGGCGAAGACCATGTGCTGGTCTTCACTATGCCACGTAAGCCCTAACAGTTACTTGGGTTGGGCCTGACAGTCTGACCCAATGCAAGTAACCGTTGACGCTGCGCTCGAGTCTATCTATAAATACCCTCTTTCACTAGAGGGTCAGGTATTTTGTTCTACACCTACTTCTGTATTTGCTCTCTCACTCTGATCCTTTACTTACTTAAGAATCAGAGTGTCTTTCAGGTACATCCACTCCTTCTCCCTACTTCCGGTGGAAGTTATCAGTCAACGACGCGTGGCAGACCAGTGATCCCTTCTGATCAGGTACGATCAGGTATACTGATTAGTTCACTTTTACTTCTATTTTGATAATATCTGAATTATAGTTTTTAATTTGTCAACAATGATATATGATTATGGATTTTAAAATGAATTAATATATGACATTTTAATTGAATTACACCAGTGTATGGTTTGATTGAATAACAAATTTATTTTGATAGCATACTTATATAAATGACCCAAAATATAAGATTTCTTTAAAAAATGTTAAATTTGTAACAAATTTACTGCTTAAGGATTATTACATAAATATACTTCCGAATTATTATTTGATTTGTAAATAAACACACTATCATAAATTTAAAATGTATTCGTGAGGTATTATGAAAGTGAATATATATACTCACCATTATATATATACACTTTCAAACTAATTTTTGACAAAATAATGTGGATGACTCACTTACAAATAGTGTAATATATTTTAGACATTAATAAGAGTTGGAATGTCCCCTTCCTATTACTAAAAAAGAATATAATTGTTGTATGGAAAGCTTTTCTTGTGTGGTCGTCCTGCCAATTTTTATTTCAGTCCGAAATAATTTGGTTATATTATTACATACTCCAAATGAAACGCAAACGCGTTATAAATGAGTCAAATAACAAAGCGCAGTAAAAAGCGCAGAGTCTTTTTCTCTCTATCTGAATTCAGAGTCTCCCTCATTTCACGCGGCATTATGACTCACAGGTCCACTTGTATGTGTATCCCATTATTTATCTACAGTTTATAATATTTAATGCAATAATTTTAGTTGTATCATAAATTATTCTTTCCTCTCTACCATTTAGGCAACCTTAACAACATTACTAAACTACATGAAGGAACAATTCAACTCTTTCATATTAAGGATAAGTTTTTTTTTTAATATGATAACATTGATATATAAATACTTTTTCTAATGAAGTCATGGCATACTATTTTTTTGATGAAGTATTGATAGGAGACTTAATTTAACTTATATTAAATCAAGTTAACTTAATTAAGTGGTTTGACCTAAATCATTATAATGTAATTATAGACAATCCGTTCAAACATAGTTTAGTTAAAATTTGATTGAAATAGTCTTGGAACAACTTTTACTTGCGTTCTAATTCAACTTTAGATTATTCAAGTCATCTTCTCATATAAATTGAAGAAACTAAACTTAAAAATAACATAAAATCTATAGAAGGTAATTCTAACATATGCCTTGAAGGTGTTAGTTAAGAAGAAAAAAATAAAAGTTGTGGAATTTCAATCGGTCAGCGATAAGATGTCACACAATGCTAAGACAATGTGTGTGATAATGACTTACAAGGAGCAAAGAAAAAAAAATTAGATAACACAAATAATTAGTAATTTATTTCAGTGCAATGTCATTTACATCTAGAGAGTTTCAACCAAATGAAAAGAATTCACTAATTCAATAGTCAATAGTGCATGGCGATTGTTGCACCCTAAAATTTGCCCTCGCTTTTTCTAACCTTAACTGACTTTTACTTCGCGTTCATCTGCATCTTCCATTAGGTCATAACTTTGCATTCATTTATTGTCAGTGAACTCCTAAAACATGGCATCATCCACATAGCATAACAAGTCAATCATGCTTAAAAACCAGTATTGGTAAAGTTTCGAATTTAAGCTTGCAGAAGTCGGTGATATAATCTATGTTTTGTGTAGTTTAACCTGACGTGCTCATCTTATTTTTCGACGACTTCTCAGTCACATTGCAATCAGTCTGAGTTTTTTTACCGGTCCCGATTTATCGGACAAAATGTTATATTTTTCCAGGTGGTTTACTTTGCGCTGATAGATTTAGTGCAGTTTTTATTTTTCGAGAACTTTGGTACCCGACTTTTTATTCGTTTTATTTGTAGTTTTTAGTTAAATAATCCTTTAGTTAATTTAGATTTCTTAGTTAATTAGGGTTTTAATTTAAATATTTATCTTTTCACTTTTTAGAAAATATAATTCAAAATGTATTTATCTTTTTTTTTTCCATTAGTTTATTCTTGTTATTTTGAGCATTCTTGCTGATTAAGTTTGCAGGAGGACATCTGTGGAATTTTTGTAAATGTTAAACCCTACTATCACTACTATATATATTTCATTGATTGAGAAAAGGAGACAACAACAAAAATAAGAGGATCCAAAGACACTAACCACCACACACATTTGAATATAAAAAAATAAAATAAAATTGAAGGAAGCAACCCTCCACAAAATCCTTTTCTTCTTTCCGAGGCATTCCATTCTTTCCTCTGTTTTCCACCTGCTTCCCTGCTCACACCCTCCGTCTGACCGTTTCCATCTCACCTTCACCAATCACTCCAAAACCTACCACTGAACTATAACAGTTTCTGCTCCCACATAAACCTTCCATCATCGGTCACAACCCCTGAACCACCTTCCATTTTTCCTTCAATCTTCTTTTCTTCCAAATCCCATACACCACCAGAATCCATCATACAAACACAACCAATCGAAAAATCATCACGCGCACAACGAACTTGAGGGCAAAATGTCACACAACATAGGTTCTCAAGTTTCGATGATGACAAAGTACAACCTCGGATCAATAGGAGCTGTTAAATTTCATCCAGAAGAAAGTTGTAATACTTAACATATCATATCCTTCCTATATCTTTCTAATTCGTCATATTATCATCGGCAAAACACGTGATAAATATTCAGTCGTGACAAAACGCACGAAACAACAATTGATCACTTTTTGCAGGTTTTAAAGCTATGAGTCGACCACCCGTCAGCGCACAACCCAGTTAACTTTCCCACGGGTCAGCGCATGGAAGCTATGAGTCGACCACCAGTCAGCGCACAACCCAGTTCACTTTCCCATGGGTCAGCACAAGGAAGCTATGAGTCGACCATCAGTCGGCGCATAAAGACTTCACATTTCCCACGGGTCAGTGCACGCCGACCTATGGTCGATGCGTATTGCTGAGTTTTTAATATTGGTAAATTCTGCAGGCCATGCGTCGACGCATAGACCTGCTATGGTCGACCGTTCGCGCATTGTTAAGTGTTTTTTCACTGTGTTTGAAATCCTGTTGTGTTAGTTATTTGGCTTATTACTATAAATAGTAGGTTGTTCATTTTAACTAATTAACAATTACATTTTGAGTAAATTGTAAAAACAAGAAAAGTGAAATAGGTGCCTACATTTCTCTTCATCTTCATCCTCAAACAACACACAACACTGCAACTACACACAACCATTTTTAGAGTGCTTTGTGTCTCGTTCAAGGTGATAAGGTTCGAATCCGTTGAGTGAAAATCCGATTCGGGTGGAGAATTGTGGCAGGTTTTTCTTGAATAAAACCTTGAAGGTTTTGCCCTCCAAGATTCTATGAATTTGGGGGTTTTTGGTACGGAGAGTCTCTATCAACATTCAGCGGTGCGAAGGTGATTGAGAAACAGAAGATTTCATCAATTTAGTAGCTGGGGCTGTGAAGTGTTGAAGGGAGTTCCGGGTTCGATTCGTTGGTGTCTAAGATCAGTCGGGCCGAGGGTTTGAAGAACTGAAAGTTATTCAACAAAGGGGCTGGAATCGGAGGTCAATTCACAACGATCGAAGGTCTTGATTCAACTCGAATCAAGGAGCAAGAAGTGATAGCAACATCAACATCTATAGGGATTGTTTGTATTATTGCTTATCAACTCTTGTATAAACTACTACAACTTTACAAGTGATATCTATTATAAATCATCTCAATTCTAGTTTTAGAATTGAGGGTAGACGTACCCCGAAGCGAGGACGGCGGGGGAACTGCCTCAACAAATCTTTGTCTTCTTTATTTTTTAGTATTTTCATTTTCAGCTTAAAAATTAAGTGATTTTAGTTTAAGCAATTTTATTGATTCGAGCATTGAATTCAGTAAGTAACTAGTATTATTTAAACTTGAGTACAATAAACACTTGTACAAGGATTTTAAAGTTACTTACTTAAGTCAAAATCCACTTGGAGTGTTTTGCACACCAAGTGTTCGATAAATTTCCTGAAACAAAACTTACTTAGTTTACTTACTATATTTTGGTGAGCTGTGTTAAGCATTGGAACTAGCACTACTAATTAGTGGTGGAATCAATTGATTAATGTGACTAGTGTATTGAATCTACTCATCTTTTATTATCATATTCGTTAGCTTAACGCATATCCGATCTTCCAATAAAGGTTCGTTTTAGACGTGTTTTTCCAAGGCCACTTCCGCACTTAAAAATATTTTTAAAACCAATTTTAAATTGGTAAGCGCCGACTCGTTTTTTAATTGGGATCTATTCAACCCCCTTCTAGATCCGAGCCATCGTCTAACAGAACTCACACGCAAAGGACAACAATATTGTTTCATCTTCATTGCGATTTTGCACAGACTCTACAACAATCTTGAGCAACAACAAGAGTCCGGATCCCGACTCACGGAAACTACGAAATTCAGCAACAGCGGCGCGGTTAAGTTCGACGTGAAACATCGGTAACATTTCATCAAATCAGTTAGCAGCTTAAGTCGGTTTCGGGAACACAAAGCTTCAACGGTTCCATTCTCGATGACTGTTTGGTTCGATGGTTTTAATATTTTGTGTCCCATTGTAAGTTTCTTTTATTTATTACATATGATTGCACCTGCCTATGCTTTTATTTTGGTTATGCTAAAAGGGAGTAACTGCAAAGTACTGGTGAAACCTTAAAAAATCATACTGTAAGTAACAACGAATTTTTTGTGTGTTTGTAAATGTGTGAGTTTTAGTTTTTTTTAAATACGTTTTGTTGTTGTTGTGGTTAGTTACTAGTGCTAATATGCCTCTGCTAATATGCTGTTGCGCTTTATTGTTTCATTCCCGTTAGTTTTTAATTTTGGATTGGGTAAGATCTTGTAAGGATGTGATACAATGTTGTTGTTGTTGATGATGTTTCTGCATTGTCAATTATGTTTCGATGCCAGTCTATTACTATTGCTAATAAGTGTTGCTTTGGTTTCGTTTGTTACGTCGTTACATTTTGTAAATGATGCCGAAAAGAAATATTGTTATGGTTGTTGATTTATGTTTGATTTTTTGTCGAGCATGATTCGAATTTGAGTTGTGTCGTATCCATTATTGATTTATTTATAGCTTGTGTATCGATGTTAAGTTGTTATGCATTTTTCTTGTTGCGTTTTGATTCCGTTTTGCTAGATTTTCGTTTCCACTTCGATTTTGTTGTATGCGGGTATTTTTGTTCACATGATGATTTTTTTGTTTGGACGTGTGTACTGGGATTTTGTTTATGATCCAATTACGTTCTGTTTGTATTTATTTTGAATGATGAAGATAATTAATATAGGGTGTTTGTTCATCTGTGTGTAATATTAGCAGCAAAGTTTGATTTCATGTTACTATTTTTGTAGTATATATTACATTTCTTTTCATGATGAGTCTGGTTAAGTATAACATTGACTTGATTTAATTTTTCTGTCAAATACAATTTCAATTACATCAGAATGTCACTAGATTTTGTGTGGGGTTTGTAGTGTGGAATAAATTGTATATATGTCAAGTAATTTATGTGGTTTCTATTGCATTCCTTGCATTGAGAATGTATGAGCTGCAGTAGTGAAAATAATTTTAATTTTGTTAGAAAATAACCTTTTATTTTGTTTCTTTTAGAAAAAAAAAATTTATTTTTGTTTTAGAAAATAATCTTTTTCATTTTAATTTTTTTTTATAGATTTAGGTTATAATTTTTATTAACTTGGATTTTAGTTTATTTAGATTAACTAGAATTAGAATTAACCTTAAATTAATTAATGTTGTTTTTAGGATTAGCCATTAACTTAGAATTAGATTTTTAATTTTAATTCTAGTTCAAGATTAATTCCATTTTTGTTTTAATTCTATTTTTATTTAGATTTTAGAATTAGATTTTAGTTTTCTAGAAATTAATTTTGAATTAACTTAGAATTAACTTAAATGAATTTTGTTTAGAATTTATTTTGAATTTAATTTTGATTTTAATTAGGTTTTAGAATTTAACTAGATATTAATTTTAGGATTTATTGTGTCAACTTTAATTTTTAGATTCACTTATAATAAACTCTTTGTTTAGGATTTAGCTAATTAACTGTGTTTTAATTAATTTGGAATTAACCTTTAATTTATCTAACTTTAGGATTTATTTTTTTTTGGTAAGCTTAGAATTTATTTAATTTAGGATTAAATTAGTATTAGATTAATTCTAAAATTAGTTTAGATAATTAATTTAGAATTAGATTTTAGTCAACATTAGAAATTAGTTTAAATCATAGAATTTAGTTTTAAGTTAGAGTTAGGTTAGAAATTAGTTAACATAGGATTAGACTTTTTGTTTCAATTTTGATTTAATTAACTCTTTTAATTTTGTATTAATTCTTAATTCTTGAGCGCATTCGTGAATATTTTTCTGACACTTGTACATATTTACCTTGGATATTAACTCAAGTTTCAATACTTGATGTTGTCTGTGATTGCGATGCTTCGTGTTTTCTTGTCGTTCACCACCTGTTTTCTTTACAACTTTTCTCCTAAAATCTTGGTCTCGTACCAAGTGCACTTTCAAACTCTTTTTCCTAATAAACTTGGATGGTTATGGAGTGGTTAGGCGTAGGCCTGCTCCTATCCCGAGTGCTTGACATTACCTTTAGGGTTCACTGTCGCAAAACACTTATTGTTCGAGGTCAAAACATTTTTAATGAGAGGATCAAGTTCTCTTTATATTAAATTAAAGAGAGAGGATTGAGTGCAGACTTCTTCCTCTCCGAGTGTCAGGATACTCACTATAGAGTGCGTGGTCTCGATACTCGTCTTTTAATACGAAGACGCGGCTATATTCGCAACACAATTTTCACAGTAAATCTTTTTGAGATAAAGAATTGGGTACTACCCGCAAGGGGTTACTATCCAAAGACCTATTTCACCCATAAAAATAAACTTTCACAAATCAAATGTGACATCTTGCCTCAAAGGAGAAAACTATCTCTCCTTTCAAAAAGGATATGTTATGTCGGTTCTACCGCAAACAGGTAATGCCTAAGACTCCACAAGCGAGCTGTAATACACCTAACTACTAGAATGCGCGCATTAACATCATTCACCAAAAATACCAGTAAACCGTACCCCGAACTACGCTTACTCTGATTTCTCATATCAGATGAGAATACGTAGGCACAAGACGACGATGTCTTGGCGAACGCACTTTTCCATCTTTCACCCGTAGTTGGTCGAACTACGACTGCTCTGATTCTTCATTCCTTAATGAGGATACGTAGGCACGAGGATCTCTATCCTTGACGAACACATTAACAACTAACTTCCCCTTTCTCTTGCCCCAGTGCAATTGAGACTAACCTGTTATACAAACCTTTTCTCTCGCCCCAGTGCGATTGAGATCCTTTCCCGTAGTTACCCGAACTACATTTACTCTGATTTCTCATATCAGATGAGGATACGTAGGCACAAGACAGCGATGTCTTGGCGAGCAACCCTCTCTCCATCACCCGTAGTTTCCCGAACTACGTTGACTCTGACTTTCTCATATCTGTTGAGAATACGTAGGCCTAGGACCGCGAAGTCCTACCGAGTCTCTTCTTCCCCTTTATCTCTCTTTTCCCTGTTTCTAACCTCTCTTTATCCCTTGGAACACTCTTATATAGCAATACCTTTTAGCAAATACCTTCACATGTAGACAAACAAATGGTTCCCATCGAGTACGATGGATGCAACAGATGCTAATACCTTCCCTTCGCATAACCGACTTCCGAACCTGTTCTCTTGGTTGCGAGACCATCTTATCCGTCCCTTTCTTGAGGTTTTCTCGATGTTTTCCTTCCCCTTATGAGATAAATAAAGTTTGATGGCGACTCTTCTGTCTTTTCATTCTCGTCTCTCCGTCGTTGCATTTTCGAGTAGCGACAACGATCTCATCTTAACTCTCTCAATTAGGGATGACAAACAAACCCGGACCCGCTCGCATCCGCTCGGACCCACCCCAAAATTAACGGGGAAAACCCGATTTAATTGGGTGCGGGTGCGGGGGAAACCCGGTTCTTAACTAATTAATTTATTTATTAAAATAATCAATTTTTAATTAAATTATTAATTTTTATTGCAATTAAAAAAAATTAATTATTTACGGGTGGGGGCAGGGCGGGTCTGGGTGGTAAATTTTCACCCCCGGTTGGGCTTGGGGCGGGGGCAGGTGTGTTATATAGAGGCGGGTGCGGGTGCAGGTATAGTTAAACCCGCTTCCGCCCCACCCCATTGTCATCCCTACTCTCAATTCAATGACATTTTCATAATACTACTTGTGAATTTCGACTTGGATGTCTGAATTTGAGAACCCCCCACTTTCACTCAAATATTCTTCCAAATGTTTGTGTCATTATTCAAATCACAACTACAGATCAAATACTTTATCCTTTAAATAAATAAATAAAAACTCTCAAAAATATAATATTACAATGAAAATATAAAGACTCAATAAAATATTGCATGCACAAGAATTCTAAAAATGTGATCTTCAATTAGGGGAATCATCTTCTTTAATAACAAAAGTTGTCCAAGCCGAAAAGCCCACTAAAATTAGATCAAAAGCATGTTGAATGCCAAAATAATAATTCGTATCTTCTTCATTAATTAAAGCCAAATCCAGTCATATTATAATCCTTTTAAAGTATATTATTTAATAAAATCTTTTTTAAATTAATTTGATTTAAAAAAAATTTAAGGGCAAAATGTGTATTTTTTTTATGAAGGATTAAAAACGAACCATATATTGAATAAATAATTTGAAGCAAATTAGTGAGCAGATGTTAGAGATAAACAAACGGACGGTGCATAAAGAGATAAATAAAGATGAGATGTCTCACAACAAGTTAAGACATCTTGTTTAACAACTAACTTTAAAAATTTGTCAATCAGTTTTAATAACAAACTACCACATTTGACTATTTTTTTTTTTGGAAAAACAATGATTATGAAAATTCATTTTTCACGGTCGGACCACACATCAAATAAGTAGAAGAACAATATAAAAGCAGAAAATGCATTGTTAAATATGTAATTCATTGTTTTAGAAAGATTATATTTGATTTAGAAAGATCAGATTTGATTTAGAAAAATTAGATTAGATATTTTTAGGCTTTTATAGTTTGCGCTTTAGCTTGAAATGCAAGTTAATCTAAATCTATAAATAGGGAGGAACCATTATCATTGTAATAATAAAGTTTGATAATCACGGTTTTGCAGTTGCAAAGTGATAATAAAATTCCATAGTTGTGGGCAGAGAGTTACTCTGCAGTTCATACTCATCTTCTTTAAACATGTTCTTGTTTTTGTTCATTGTCATTATATAACAATCTTAAGATCAAAATAGAGAAGAATTCACCATATACAATGGTTGAATTCCAACATTTGGTATCAGAGCTCTGGTTTTGATTCAAGGGAAGAACAATCGTGATGGCGATGAATCATCCGAACGGTCACTTTCCAGCAAATCTTCCAATTCTCAAGAAAGATAATTATGAGAATTGGTGCAAGCAGATTAAGGTGGTTTTCTGTTACCAAGATCTTTTGGAACTTGTGAAGGAGGAATTATCATCGCTGAAACTGCGACAAATCAGGAGAAAGAAGCATATAAAGAATTGAAGAAGAAAGACTATAAAGCTCTATTTATAATCCATCAATATGTTGATCCAGATAACTTTGAAAAGGCTAGTGATGTAAAATCAACAAAAGAAGCTTGGGAGATTCTTGAAAAAACGTTTAGAGGCGCAGAGAAGGTGAAAGAGGTGAGATTACAAACTCACAAAAGGACTTATGAATTGCTTCAGATGGAAGACAATGAAAGTATAACAGATTTCTTCATCAGATTTACAAAGCTGGTGAACCAAATCAAGGTATGTGGATAAGTGTTGACATCAAGCTCAGTTGTGACAAAGATCTTGAGGTCATTGGCTCCAAAGTTCGACAACTTGATAGTAGCCATAGAAGAGTCGAAAGACTTGTCAGTATTTACGAAGGAAGAACTTCAAGGGTGATAACATGAAAATACATTGTATATTTCGACCTGATTCACATGCTATTAAGTGTCTTTTATTATGTTCTTGTAGTATTATGTCGTATTATGTTTGTTTTCAGGTAAGTAGCCAAATGATAGCTATTCACGAAGAAACGAAGCAAAATAGATGAAAAACAGAGAGTTTTGGGTGAAAATTACACACACAGCGTTCCACATGGCGTTGGCCATGGGGGTAGCCATGACGTGTAGGATGTCTCCCAAATTGTTACAAGACCATGTCCACCATCTTTTATACACATGGCGGATGCCATGTCTAGATGGCGGGCGCCATCTTTAATTTTGGTGGTCCAGTCAAAGACAGTTGAAGAATGAAACCCATGACTATCACTTTTCTCTCTCACGAATTTTGAAGCTTCTACTTGGCTCCCAAGGCATATTACTAGTATAAATAGGACCTAGTTTTCACACTTTGGATCATCCAGTTTTAGTTCTCAGCATTGGCATATATTCAGAGTTAAAGCGATAAATCGCCACATCGAAGGTTTATCGCACCATTGTTGTAACTGACGTTGGAGCACCATAGCGTAGGAATTTTAATCTTGGCGTAATTTTACTTTTAAGTCATATTTACTTTCCAGCATTGTACCAGATTCAAGTCTCTGATTGGGAGCAGGTATTATTTTACTCGCACTTATTTATTTATCACCTTTTATTTTATAGATCTGTTTCTAAAAGAGAACCTAAGGGTGACACTTCGGTTCTTACCTTTGGAAACTGATCACGCATTTAATTTCTGCACAATTTACTTATTGCTTTTTATTTCGAAGATTTATTCTCTAAGAGTGAACTTAAGCGTGACACTTTCGTTCATACTTTTGCAAATTAATCACTCTTTTATCTTTCTGCACGATTTAATTATTGTCTTTTAGTTTCAAGATTTGTTTTCTAAGAGTGAACTCAAGCGTGACACTTGTGTTCTTCTGAAAACTAATCACACATTTACCTTTCCGCATGATTTACATATTGCCTTTATTTCCAAGATTTGTTTTCTGAACTGAACCTAAGGGTGACACTTCCGTTTATTCGAAAACCAATCACACACGTTTTATTTCCCTGAATAGTTTATTCTACAAACAAATTATCCATTATGTTTAGCACAATCATGTCCAGCTAAATCTGTTGTGTGAGGACTATCGTTTCGACGGTACTCCACATGTTGTATTTGAAGAAAGACTTTAGGGGCTGTTTTGGATTTAAATGCAACTTTTCTGAACTTACATTGATTGACCATTACGTGAACGGGACCGTGTTTCTGTTAGCGTAATGACCGTGACTACGTCGGGTAAGATCAAAAGTCGTCCGACACTTTAGATAAGAGTTGGTTAGTTTTTAATTGGTAAAAATAGAGAAAGCACTTTATTAATTAATTAGGAAAGTTTGATATTATTAGAAAGTGATTTTAAAACTATTTTCGGACGCGTTTATAGATTTAGGATCCGGTTGGCCGAGCATATGCCAGAAACCCTTTGATATTGAAAGTTTCCAATCAAAGACACTTTTTAACTGAGTCTTAGAGGTAGTTATATAAAAAAGGACTTAGTCACTTTAACGCAATATGTGACCAATGCAGCGTGAACGACTGGTATAAATTAAAGGTCAGGTCTGGTTCCGATTACGCTAACGCGACGATTCCTTTTTAATTAATTCCTTTTAAAGGAATGAAATATTTCCCCATAAGTATTACTACTTAGACAAGATGAGTACTATTTGGGCGATGGGAATTACATTCCAATATGCCTTTATTCTGAATTTAAATTCATTTCTTAATTTTTTTTCTCTGCACGAAATACTCTATGTTTTCATTAGCTTTAGATAAACACTGTAACAATACTAATCGATAGATTGACATTGGCCTCTGTGGAATCAATAATTTTTTATATTACTTTGACGTACTCCATATACTTGCGGATAACACACATCAAGTTTTTGGCACCGTTGTCGGGGACCAATTCGTCAAATATAGTACCCTGTTGTTACACTGTCTAGACTAAGGCATTTTTGTCTCTATCACAATGTATCACCCAAATTTTCCCTACAATTACCACTTCCAGTATTTTGAGGAACCGCAAGATTCCCATAAATCTAACCTCGAAATACTAGTGGAAGATTTCATTGTGACGCAAACTAACTTTAGGCTCGAATCTATGATGAGACGCTTTGTAGAGACACAAACTCTCCAGAATGAAGAATTTAGAAAATAAAGTCTCCATTATGGGCCCAAGGTTAAAGCCCACACTTTTACCCACACCAATCAGGTTTCAGATACTCAACCATTAGTTAAAAATTGATCACTTAATCAATTAAAGGGCTTATATATGCACCCCCATCAGAATCACGATTAACCCGTTTTTTTACAAATTAAACCACAATTGATTGTAGCCCATAAAATATTAGATAAATCTAACATTCTCCCACTTGGGCAAAATCAATTGTATGATTTTTATTTTAAAATACATTTTGAAAACGACTCTCGGGTTAATGACTAATTCCTTAAAATGTGATTTTAAGGAAATCCATGATTCCAGGTGCAGTATCTGAATATGACTTCATCCAAAAAAAGTTAAGCAGTATTGAATCACGACGATTATTATGTCCTTCATTGACATAAAACCTTTCGTGGTTACAAATACTACATACTCCGTCAACTAGTCATCAGTGTGGAGTGTGGCAAGAAAATAACATGCTAATGTGATCCAACAACCATTTGCTATTTGTTGCGGTGAAATTTGGATGTCAAGCTATTGATTAACTTGAATCTTAATTCATTTACAACCGGTCTTTGATTTATCCGAAGGAAAGGTTAAAGAAAGGAAAAACCTAAAAGGGAGAGATCTAAGGTTCGGGGGTTGGTTAAATTTAGGGAAGGTATTAGCACCCTAAACTTCCGTAGTACTCTACGGGAACCTTTTGTTTATTTTTTTTATTTATTTCATTAATTATTTTGCTTTAGGGTATATACAAAGGATTGAAAATTAAAAGACCTAGGGGTTAATTCTAAGTTTACTCGGCAAGACATCGCATCTTGTGCCTACATATCCTTACGGGAATGGAATCAGAGTAACTGTAGTTCCCCTCTCAAGGGAGGTTAGAGACTTCTTGACTGTGGTCAATGTCTCAAGGGGAATAAACGCATCTTAAGGACACGCTTACATGGAGTCTTAAACTCCGATCTCTACGTTATGAATTGTTAAATTGTAATTAGGGTTAAATTAGGGATTCCACGGCGGGAAACCCTAAAATGAGCGCGGCGGCTCTTTGACCTAATGCTAGGGGTAACATGGTAATTTTGCCTGCGGCGAGGCATTTGTGAAAATTAGGGTTTGTAGTTTGTAGTTTTGAGGGTTTGAAATTGAATGTGTGAAATTTGAGGGTTTGAGGACTATTGGCATGGCGGCCAAACGGCTAGACCTAATCCTTCGGAGGTGTGATGTGACAGAAGTAATAGTGATGAAAGTGTGAGAAATTTAAATCATACAAACGGAAATAAAATGCAGAAAGTAAACGCGATTGTTGGTTCGCGAGGTTACAAATGAGAAACGGATACAATTATATACAACTTGAATTGAAAAACACATTAAAATAACTAATAGCAACGTAACAAGCTGCACATTGAATACACAAGGTTAGTAGACAGAGTCACACAGTAATCAGGCGAGTTATGAAACGGAAGTGCGAAAGTTATAGATATTCTTTGTTGTTTATTTGTGATATATAAAAAAGCTTTTGATTTAAGTTAAAAAAAGAGGTTTTAATATTATTAAAAAACTTTTCAAAAATAGTCTTAATTTAATTATCTAACAAAAAGGTTTTATTTTTAAAAAAAAGGGTTTAATGTTATTATTATATATTTTTTAAAAAACGGTTCTAGTTATTATTTTAAAAAAAGATTTTAGTTATTATTTTAAATTTATCTAAAATAAAGTTTTTCTTAAAAATAATAGGTTTTCATATTAATTTGGAAAAGATGTTAATGTTATTTATTTTAAAAAAGAGATTTTTATATTATAACAAGTTTTAATAAATTAATGATAACAATAATAATAATTGTAATAGTAATAATAATAATGATAATAACAATAATAAATAATAATAATAATAATAATAATAATAATAATAATAATAAAGCAATAATGAATTTTAAATGTGCCAAATAACCCAACAATGTTGCTAACGCAGAAATGCGCTCATCGCAACCAGATCTAAATCGGACGAAACAAAATTTATCGCAAAGAAAAAGAAATTAAGCAAAAAACAGTATTATTGCTCACACAAAAATGCGATCATCGCAACCAGATTGAACTAACACAAATGTCACGCGTCATGCACACAAATGTGCAAACATCGTATCGATATAATTCGATCAAAAATTAATCTTATATATATATAAACTCTAACAATTTAAAAATTATAAATATATAAACGTAACAGTAATAGATAAAGAAAAAGAAATAACGGTAATAGATGAAGAAAAATAACGGTAAAAGATGAAGAAAAAGAAACAACAGTAATAGATGAAGGAAAAGAAATAACGGTAAACGATGAAGAAAAAGAAACAACAGTAATAGATGAAGAAAAAGAAATAACGGTAAACGGCACTCACTCCTCTTAGGTTTTTTTCATTCTCCTCCTATTCAACAAGGCAACACATGTATATACAGGGAACAAATTAGGGTTAACACCAAATTGTCAATAATGTCCCTAAAGCCCATTTTAAAGTTCAAACTAAATAATTAGTTAAGAAAAAATAAAATTTAAATAATAAAAAAAAAATAAAAACTAATAATCCTATTGATTCCTAAAATCAAAAATATTATAAAAAGAACAAAATTTTTTCCAATATTTTTAATGAGAGATAGAAACATTTAGAGTAAAAATAATAAAAAACAAAAAAGTGACAAAGGTGAGATTCGAACTCTCAACCTCTCACACTCACAACTCCTTACACATGTCCTCTTGCCAATTGGGTCATTTTTACTTTTTAGAAAAAAATACATGTCATATGATATTTGCCTGCAAAAAGTCAAACGACTACACAAATTTGTTAGTAATTGATTAAATGCAATGAAATGCGACGACAAATCTTAGGGCAAAATTTGGGGTATTACAGTTGCCCCTATTTAAATAACTTCACCGGGTGATTCGAGCAACGGAGACTCGGGAAATCGTGGTGGAGGGATTTAAATACAGATAACCGAAAATTTTGCCTTTAGACGCAGTGCTATGCAATGATATGGACAAAACGAAACGAACTATAATGCTAAATATAATATAAATCTGATATGATGTGTATGATGAAAATGACAAATGCACGGATACAGGCGAAACAACGTCACAGGGGACGACCCATCGAGGAATTGCACTAGGGAAGAAGACATGTCATATCTGGAAGAACGTCGGATAGACACGACACAGAATTGTTGATAGGTGCCAAGTAAATTAGAAATTGTCTGCAAGGTAAGACGCGGGTAAAACACGAGCTCAGGAGAAAAACGCAAATGGGGATAAAACACCCATGATGCCAAGTAAATAAATTTTGCCCACAAGGTAAGACGCGAGTAAAACACGACCTCAGGGAGAGAAAAAAAGTAAATGGGGGTAAAACACCATGATGTTAGGTAAACCCAGGAATATCTGGTAAACGGGGAATAAAACACCCGGGATAAAAGTACATGGGGGATAAAACACCCAAGGATAGAAGGTAAGTGGGGAGTAAAGCACCCAAGATAGACATGTAAATGGGGAGTAAAGCACCCAGGATAGAAATGTAAATGGGGAGTAAAGCACCCAAGATAAAAATGTAAATGGGGAGTAAAACACCCAAGATAAAAATGTAAATGGGGAGTAAAGCACCCAAGATAGAAATGTAAATGGGGAGTAAAGCACCCAAGCTAGAAATGTAAATGGGGAGTAAAGCACCCAAGATAGAGAGGTAAATGGGGAATAAAGCACCCAAGATATGCACATGTATAGGAATTATGCTATGACATATGATCAAATGCAAATACAGACGTCGACGACAAGGCTCGACTCTTTCGGTGAGATGACAAAACTGGAGGACTGATTCCTCAACACGGAGATCACTGTCATTCTGTTAAACTGTATCAAGTTGATAGTCACTGTAGGAATGATGAATAACTGCTTAGGGGTTATGCAAGTAAACTGCCCCAGGTCAAATGAACTGATAATTGCTTCAGCTGTCTGATTCGTGGAATCGACTGTTTTGCTGTATCCTCGGAGGGCTTGCCCCAGTCTGGGTCTTGAACAATTCTCTGGATAAACCAAATCTGAGAAGATATTGCCTTGAACAAATCTTGAACTAATTCTTTGACAGGATGTAAAAGGAACTTGCCCCTGATAAGATCACTTGACCAAGTTTCTCATTGTTTGAAAATTCCTTAGAGGAAAGCCAGTTTGCAAACAAAAATATTCATACAAACATGGTAATGCAAAGTTCATGCGATTTTTGAAAAATTATTATTGAAAGATGGAAAATACATGAGTCGTTAGTCAGAACAAGGCGGTTCAAGACACTCAAAGTTTAAAATAAAAGTGTATTGCTAAAATAAATGATTCGCAAGGATCTTTTGGAGTCAGGTTACGCAACCTTGTTGTAGTATACTTTCTAAATAACCCTGTTTCAGTTAGGTCTTTTGAGGGTTGTAATGTGGCCTGGTTCACGGTTTATGAAACAAAAGATAAAGGCTCAAAATTTATTTGTACCCTCCCAATCTACGTGATGATCTTCAGTCCTATGCTCAGTTAACTCATACTATGCATTCAGGTTCCCATAAGTTAGGGATTTCATTGATCGTAGCAATGATGACTCAGAAATCAAAGGGACCTATGAAAAGGCAGCCACTACTCCCCTATAACATTTGATTGTTTTGACATTGAGGATTTTCAAGATAAGGATTTAAAAATCTCTTTGTATTATCCCTAAATTTTGCCTGAACTGTTTATTTTAGAGTTTACAGTCAGCGGGATGCCCCAGTTTTGCCTAAGTCTCCTTCATAGGTTTTGACTTAGCGGGCTTCTTTTGATTTTTTTATATTATTTTTTTGTGTGAAGGAAAGTGACTGTTTGATTTTAATGATTACGGTGAACCATCATCGACCTTTTGATTAGAAAACATCTTCGACACTTGTTTGACGTGTGCGAAGGAAAATTTGTTAATGAAAGGTGTATCGTATGAACACACAACCAAGTTAACTGAGAACTACCCATCCCAAGGTTAAAATTGTGGGTTTTTTGTAACGAAAGAAACTCCAACTTCTAGGCCCGAAGGGGGTGACGAGGGATTAACTTCCTTATTTCTCCATTGTTTGGGAATTGAAACAATGCCTTACATCGTCAACAAGGTTTGATTGAAAGCATACTGACAGCAATTATGGGTATAACGTTTTCGTCATCCTCCCTCCGATCTTAGCATATCAAAATTTTGGACAAGAAGTAAACATTTGAAAAATAAAGCATAAAGATGCAAATAAATGGACGGAAATGAATTGAATCAAAAGTCGCAATGCTTATTTCATTAATGAAAGTACAAACATAATTGAAAGCAAACAACTTAAACAAAATAAGGAAAATGCAAACAACGAGAAAAAAAAGGCCCAATGACAAAGCTTCAATTCTGATGTGTTGGCAAGGGATCTGTCTGGACGCTCGGACGACTATCCGTAAAATCAAGTATTCCGGCTCTAACCAATTCACATACTCTTGCGTTCAATGCAAAACAATGCTCCAAGTCATGGCCTGGGGCACCCTCATGGGAAGCACAATGGAGATCAGCCCTAAATCCAGCCGGAGGATTAAGAGGAGGTGGTAAAGCCTTTGTAGTAATCAGTCCTTGCCGGACTAAGTCAGGATATAGCTCTGTGTAAGTCATGAGAATAGGATCAAAGTGACTCCTGTTCCGTTTCTGGTCTGATATCTGTGTCGAGGAATCAGCTTGACGACTCAAAGGTACGCTAGAAGACGATAGGACCAAGAAGGAGAAACTGGGGGATAAATGCAATGCAAAAATGTGATGCTAATGCCATGCAATGGTCTCAAGAATTTCAACGGTCGATTGCAAACATTCCCTTTTAGGAAAGTGAGAAAAGCTGTTAGACTTTAAAATGTAGGACTTCTTGAATTTGCAAAGGACTTTTGAATTCCTTGAAACTAGAAATGATATGATGCTTTATGGATGCAAAGCACAAACGCACATAAGCAAACAAAGGTCCTAATTTTAGAGGAACAATGAATGGAGTCAAGGTCTACCCTTCCCAAAGTGGTGTGTACTATAGGTTAATTGTACCTACAGAACAAGGGTTCTAAAAAAGTGCCCAAAGTTATCAGCCCATCTTTCGGATATTATCAACTTCTCGACTGACTCAAGGGTCGATAATATTCTCAAGAGAACCTCGTTCGAGCGTAGTATCGCGTAGCAACCATTGTAGGACTACTCCCACATAGTTCCCACACTACGTCCTATATAAGGTCAAGATGGTGTAAAGGTACTACGGTTCCCAGTATCACAGACTCCAATCGATAACGGTAAAAGTTTTCACGACTACACTCGATCAACCGAACCATTTTCGAAAGTGTCTCAATTGAGCGGTGATTCTCGATTTAGCTTAGTCGGGACTCACTCCCTATAAGCCTCGTCGAATATATCAGCCATCCTATCATAAGGTCGCTCAAGTCCGGGTGTAGGACTTATCTCACAACACAGTAACTCCAAGTAAGGTACCCCAATATATACATACAAGTGAGCAAAATATATAATAAAACAAATATATAAAGAAAAATAAACAAAATAGGGATAACCCTCAAAAGTTAGGACGTCCCCAGCAGAGTCGCCATTTTCTGTTGCGGTGAAATTTGGATGTCAAGCTATTGATTAACTTGAATCTTAATTCATTTACAACCGGTCTTTGATTTATCCGAAGGAAAGGTTAAAGAAAGGAAAAACCTAAAAGGGAGAGATCTAAGGTTCGGGGGTTGGTTAAATTTAGGGAAGGTATTAGCACCCTAAACTTCCGTAGTACTCTACGGGAACCTTTTGTTTATTTTTTTTTATTTATTTCATTAATTATTTTGCTTTAGGGTATATACAAAGGATTGAAAATTAAAAGACCTAGGGGTTAATTCTAAGTTTACTCGGCAAGACATCGCATCTTGTGCCTACATATCCTTACGGGAATGGAATCAGAGTAACTGTAGTTCCCCTCTCAAGGGAGGTTAGAGACTTCTTGACTGTGGTCAAGGTCTCAAGGGGAATAAACGCATCTTAAGGACACGCTTACATGGAGTCTTAAACTCCGATATCTACGTTATGAATTGTTAAATTGTAATTAGGGTTAAATTAGGGATTCCACGGCGGGAAACCCTAAAATGAGCGCGGCGGCTCTTTGACCTAATGCTAGGGGTAACATGGTAATTTTGCCTGCGGCGAGGCATTTGTGAAAATTAGGGTTTGTAGTTTGTAGTTTTGAGGGTTTGAAATTGAATGTGTGAAATTTGAGGGTTTGAGGACTATTGGCATGGCGGCCAAACGGCTAGACCTAATCCTTCGGAGGTGTGATGTGACAGAAGTAATAGTGATGAAAGTGTGAGAAATTTAAATCATACAAACGGAAATAAAATGCAGAAAGTAAACGCGATTGTTGGTTCGCGAGGTTACAAATGAGAAACGGATACAATTATATACAACTTGAATTGAAAAACACATTAAAATAACTAATAGCAACGTAACAAGCTGCACATTGAATACACAAGGTTAGTAGACAGAGTCACACAGTAATCAGGCGAGTTATGAAACGGAAGTGCGAAAGTTATAGATATTCTTTGTTGTTTATTTGTGATATATAAAAAAGCTTTTGATTTAAGTTAAAAAAAGAGGTTTTAATATTATTAAAAAACTTTTCAAAAATAGTCTTAATTTAATTATCTAACAAAAAGGTTTTATTTTTAAAAAAAAGGGTTTAATGTTATTATTATATATTTTTTTAAAAACGGTTCTAGTTATTATTTTAAAAAAAGATTTTAGTTATTATTTTAAATTTATCTAAAATAAAGTTTTTCTTAAAAATAATAGGTTTTCATATTAATTTGGAAAAGATGTTAATGTTATTTATTTTAAAAAAGAGATTTTTATATTATAACAAGTTTTAATAAATTAATGATAACAATAATAATAATTGTAATAGTAATAATAATAATGATAATAACAATAATAAATAATAATAATAATAATAATAATAATAATAATAATAATAATAATAATAAAGCAATAATGAATTTTAAATGTGCCAAATAACCCAACAATGTTGCTAACGCAGAAATGCGCTCATCGCACCAGATCTAAATCGGACGAAACAAAATTTATCGCAAAGAAAAAGAAATTAAGCAAAAAACAGTATTATTGCTCACACAAAAATGCGATCATCGCAACCAGATTGAACTAACACAAATGTCACGCGTCATGCACACAAATGTGCAAACATCGTATCGATATAATTCGATCAAAAATTAATCTTATATATATATATAAACTCTAACAATTTAAAAATTATAAATATATAAACGTAACAGTAATAGATAAAGAAAAAGAAATAACGGTAATAGATGAAGAAAAATAACGGTAAAAGATGAAGAAAAAGAAACAACAGTAATAGATGAAGGAAAAGAAATAACGGTAAACGATGAAGAAAAAGAAACAACAGTAATAGATGAAGAAAAAGAAATAACGGTAAACGGCACTCACTCCTCTTAGGTTTTTTTCATTCTCCTCCTATTCAACAAGGCAACACATGTATATATAGGGAACAAATTAGGGTTAACACCAAATTGTCAATAATGTCCCTAAAGCCCATTTTAAAGCCCAAACTAAATAATTAGTTAAGAAAAAATAAAATTTAAATAATAATAAAAAAAAGTGACAAAGGTGAGATTCGAACTCTCAACCTCTCACACTCACAACTCCTTACACATGTCCTCTTGCCAATTGGGCCATTTTTACTTTTTAGAAAAAAAATACATGCCATATGATATTTACCTGCAAAAAGTCAAACGACTACACAAATTTGTTAGTAATTGATTAAATGCAATGAAATGCGACGACAAATCTTAGGGCAAAATTTGGGGTATTACACTATTTTCTTCGTCAGTCCTTAACAATTTCTCTCAAATGCATTAAACACAAAGAAATTGTATGGTTTTACAAACCATAATGCCTCAGCTCCAACATGGCGTTGACCACCGGCACAGTGGTCCTGACAACGCCGAGCTTAAAATCATACTTTAGCTCCAATATGGCATCAACCACCGGTATAGTGATCCCGAAGACACCGAGCTCAAAATAATAAATGCCTTGAACTCCAAACTAGTGTCGACCATAGGCACAATGGTTTCGATGACACTGAGTGCCAAATTTAGCAATTTAAATGTAAATAAACAATGACAAATGATAATAATAATAATAATAATCATTGTAATATCAATTGTTTAAAATAGAAAATACTCGACAATCCAACATTTAAAGTGTCTAAAATAAAATATAACATGATAAAATAAAATGACATAAAGAATAAACTCCCACTAACCAAGTACATCAAAAGAACTCACAATGCCCATGTTATCGACATGGTTTTTGAACACAATGGGTCTAAGTCCCTTAGTTAGGGGATCAGCTAGCATGAAATCAGTACTAATGTACTCAACAACAATGTCATTTTTCTTTACAAGATCTCTGACTGTTAAATACTTCAATTCCAAATGCTTAGAACCGCTAGAAGTTTTATTATTCTTGGAGTAGAACACAGCTGAACTATTATCACAGTAAAGCATTAGTGGCTTTGCAATGGAATCAACAATGCGAAGTCCAGTTACTAAATTTCTTAACCAAACAACATGAGTGGCAGCAGCATAACAAGCAACAAACTCTGCCTGCATAGTAGAAGAGGCGACAAGAGTTTGCTTTTTACTCTTCCATGATATCGCGCCTCCAGCCAACATAAAAATGTAACCAGAAGTAGATTTTCTATCATCAACACACCCAACAAGATCAGAGTCAGTATACCCAACTATTTCCAAGTTGTCAACTCTCCTAAAAACAAGCATACAATCTTTAGTTCTTTGCAAATATCTCATCACTTTCTTAGCCGCAATCCAATGATCATTCCCAGGATTAGACTGGTATCGTCCCAAGACGCCAACTATGAAAGCAATGTTAGGCCTAGTGTATACTTGAGCATACATCAGGCTGCCCAATGCACTGTCAAAGGGTTTTCCCTTCATCTCTGCCCGCTCAATCTCATTTTTAGGACATTGATCTTTACTGAATTTGTCTCCTTTAGTAATTGGAACATCTCTTGGCTTACAGTTCTGCATATTAAATCTCTCTAGAACTCTATCAATATAAGCTCTCTGTGACAAGCCAAGCACACCACGTGATCTATCTCTGTGTATTTCAATTCCCAATACAAAAGATGCTTCACCAAGGTCCTTCATATCAAAGAACTTGGTTAGCATAAGTTTGGTCTCATGAAGTAGACCAAGATCACTACTTGCGAGCAAAATATCATCAACATATAACACAAGAAAGATGAATTTGCTCCCACTGACCTTAAGATAGATGCACTGATCAACTTTATTTTCTTCAAAACCCAATGAAGTTACCACCTCATCAAATTTCAAGTACCATTGTCTAGAAGCCTTTTTCAAACCATAAATAGATTTTCTTAATTTACAAACCAAGTGCTCATCACCACCTTTTACAAAACCCTCTGGCTGCTGCATGTACACCTTCTCATTAAGATCGCCATTCAGAAAAGCAGTCTTAACATCCATCTGATGCAATTCTAAGTCAAAATGTGCCACAAGGGCCATAACGATTCTAAAAGAGTCTTTAGTGGAAACAGGAGAAAAGGTTTCATTAAAATCAACACCCTCCTTTTGTGTGAAACCTTTAGCCACAAGTCTTGCCTTAAACCTCTCAATTTTACCTTTCGAGTCCTTCTTTGTTTTGAATATCCACCTGCATCCAATCGCTCTATAGTTTCTTGGTAACTCCACTAGTTCCCAAACATCATTATTTATCATGGATTTCATTTCATCATGCATTGCATCTGTCCACATGCTAGATTGAGAACAAGTAATAGCTTCTAGATAATTTTAGGATCAATAACAATACCAACATCATAAGCATCCTCACTAAGATAAACTACAAAATCATCAGGGATAGCAGGTCGCTTTTGTCTTACTGACCTTCTAACATGAATTTGCTCAACTGGCTCATTAGGTTGTTCAACCTCAGTTATATTAGGAGGATCCACTACATTTTCAACAAGTGGTTCAACCACATCTTCAACTGGATGTTCAGCCACATTCTCATTTGGAGCAAAACCTCCAGGAGTCGTGGATGATCTAACATTATCAAAATTAGGAAGTGACAAAGTAACAACATCAGGCATAACACAATTAATATTATCAGATTCGGTGACAAGCTCAGCAACATCAAGCTCAAGGAATTTTGCATGCATGGACTCCACAATTTTATTACCTCTACCATGACAAAAGAATTTGTATCCTTTAGATCGATCCGGATATCCAATAAAAAAATAACGACTTGTTTTTGGGTCAAGCTTTGTCTCAAAAGGATTATATATTTAAACCTTTGCAGGACAACCCCAGACACGGAGATGATTCAAACTGGGTTTTCTACCTGTCCAAAGCTCAAAAGGTGTTTTTGGAACTGATTTACTAGGAACTCTATTAAGTATATAGAGGGTTGTTTTCAAAGCGTCACCCCATAAAAATTCCGGTAAATTACTCCTACTCATCATGCTTCTTATCATATCTTTAAGGGTGCGGTTTCTCCTTTCAGCTACACCATTCTGTTTAGGAGTACCAGGCATGGTGTATTGTGAAACAATTCCACAATCTTGCAAGTATTTTGCAAAAGGTCCCATGTGTTGCCCAGTAGAATGATATCTACCATAATACTCTCCACCACGGTCAGAACGTACCACCTTTATCACTTTTCCTAGTTGCTTTTCAACCTCAGTTTTAAAAATTTTAAACTTCTTAAGTGCTTCTGATTTTCCCTTAATCAAATAGAGATAGCCATACCGTGAAAAATCATCAATGAAAATGATAAAAGATGTATTACCACAAATAGTTGGAGAAAGGGGGCCACTAATATCTGTATGAATTATTTCCAAAAGGTCTGAACTTCTAGTTGAACCTTTCTTATTGGTCTTTGTAAATTTTCCTCTAATACAATCCACACAAGTCCCTACACCATTGAAATCTAAGGAAGGTAAAATATCATCTCTAATTAACCTTTCAACTCTTTCTTTAGAGATATGTCCTAAACGCTTGTGCCACAACAAAAAGGATTTTTCTCTAATTTTAGATCTTTTAGCAATGGAGCTTTCAACATTTAAGGACGAGGATATCATATCACAATACAAATATAACTTATATAAACCATCCAACAAGATACCATTACCAACAACTTGAGAATTCAACATCAAATTTAATTTTCCATCATAAAAGGTAAATTGAAATCCAAACTTATCCAAACAAGATACTGAAATCAAATTTCTCCTAAAAGAAGGTACATAAAAAGTATCTTTCAAAACAAGTTCAAAACCAGTTCCTAAGACTAAGCTAACATCTCCCACTAGCTCCACAACGACTTCAAGATCATTTCCTACCCTGAGTTTTCTTTCCCTCAAGTTTGGTCTCCGCTGGTTTCTGAACCCCTCCAGATTTGTTCTTGTTGTCTAACCAAGCTTTAAAAGCATGACAATCAATTTTCTTATGTCCCTTTTCCTTACACCAAAAGCACCAAACAAATTTCTTAAAAGCAACAGGTCTGGGACCTCCTATATTATGATGTTGACCATTATCAGATTCCTTATCAGGAATTCTATGAGCAACACTATGAGTGTTTTTCTTATTTTTCCAAGATTTTTTACCATAATGGGGTTTAGCATGAAAGGTTAGGAGTGCTAGATCACTTTTCTCCTTCTTGAGTTTCTCTTCTTCAGCTACACACTTGGTAATGAGGTTATTGATAGTCCACTTATCACCAACTGTATTATAAGCAGTTTTGATTTGAGTGAACTCAACAGGTAGGCAATTTAAGGCATGAGACACAATAAAATTCTCATTCAGGTCAATGTCATGGGATTTTAGTTTGGTTTGGACATGAACCATCTTAAGAATGAACTCTCTGACACCCCCATTGTTATCATATTTCATGTCCGTGAGTTGTTTCATTAAACATCCAGATTCAACATTATCAGATACCTGAAATCTCTCTCCAATAGCAGTAAGATACTCTTTAGCATTCTCTTTTTCAGGCAACCCACTTATCAGATGTTCAGAAATTGTTCTCTTCATAGCACACAAGCTAAGTCGATCACTCCTCTCCCACTTAGCTAATTTTTCTTTCTCTTCAGGTGTACTCTGATCATTGATCACAGGTTTGGTTTCACGCAATGCCATGTCAAGGTCAGCAATCCCTAACGAAAACTCTAAGTCTTTCTTCCATTTTTTAAAATTAGACCCATTCAGGATCTCAATAGAAGCAGAACAATTGTTCATAGAGAAGGTCACTGATTAGACAAAATAGGAATGCATTAGAACAAATAATAAAGGCAAGATATAACTTTAATGAACATAAGCTATCACTAAGAGGCCAACATTATCACACAATCCCCTTTGGGTGGAATGCGTAAAACCCAGGTTAGAACCAAGGTCAGAACCTCAGATGAGTCGCTCAATGAGCATACATTGGGTTCGAAAATCTATCTCCTTTGGGTAGATAAATTCTCTAAACCAAAACACCTCCAACAACTTCATCTACAAATTTCAAGAATAAGCTACTCAATGAGCATACATTGAGTTTAGAAATTTATTTCCTTTGGGTAAATAAATCCCTTAGACCAAAGCATCTCCAATAGTTATATCCTTAATCAACCACAATCTTTACATACAATTATCCACCTTTGGGAAGACAATCACAGTAATGACTTAAAACCATTCCTCAAACTACAAAGATACTTTTATAAATTAAAACGAGCGATCTCACTTTGATGGTAATCACACACAATAATTTATAGAGTTTCTTGCATAGGAATTAAAAAAAAATTCTTGCCAAAATAAATCATGAACCAATCATGAATTTAAACCATATAACATTCCTAATAAATTTTGTCTTCAACAGTATCAATCTCAATATTATAGAGATATTATATAATATTTCAAAATACTTGACAAAACAAATATATTACAAATTTATATAAACTAACATTTATTTAATAAAATTTCCGAAGAGAAAATTATAATAATTTAACATTAGATTTATATATACGAGATCAATAAGAATACACGAGATCAATAATTGTTAATGACTTTTAATTTTAATGGCTTTACAATTTCACGTAATGACTAACCATTATATTAAATCATAATTATATATTAAGAATAATAAATTGAGTCCTAATTCATATAATTTAAGTTCTGATACCAAATGTAAGCGGAAATATTCGTGGATATTATATGAGATTGTGCCATTTTCTTGTAGAATTTTGTTGAGGTACCAAAACCAAATATAAATGCCTAATCTCTTGCAGGGTTATTTTAAACATCTTGAGGGATTTATACATATTTTTCTATGGATTTTATAGTACCATTTTCATGGGTTTTGAGTAGAATTTTGTTCATGCTCTAGTTTGCCCTAGTTTTGGGGTAACCCTTTATGTTTGCCCTCTGCTTAGGCACTTCCTTTTGGATTATTTGGCTACCCTTTTAACCTATGATTACTAACACTTTGTAGGTGCTTGGGTAATTGATTTGGCATTTTTAGATGCAATTTTCTATTTTTGCCTCATTTTGCAATTGGACTCATAATTTGGCTTTCCCACTTGGACACTTGTATTGTTTTGGCTCCAAAAGCCTTGTATTGCTTGTGTGATGGATATTATGGTGATTGATTCTTATTGTGGATACATTATAGGTTTTGTGGACCATTTGGTGGCTGTCTATATTGTACATAGCTTGCCCATTTGATGTTATACTTTCATGCTTGTACATTGTGATTCCAAATAGTGGTTTATGTACTTTCATTGCAGGTTTATCTTGATTCCTTACCATTTTATCCTTGATATTCATTTGTGGCATAATTTGTATGATTAGAATATGCTACTCTCTGTCCAATGACCTTGGTGTGTCATTTAACGAAGTTTTGGGGCCCTCCTTTGGAGGTCTCTAAGGCATGCCTAAAGTGGTGAATCCTTGAGGACTTCATTTGTATTGATTTTTATGACTTGCTCTTGTTGCATTTACTCTCCTACTATCTTGCATTACTTTCATGATTGACTTGATGTTGAGATTAGCTTGTGGAGGCCCCTTACCCACACTATTTTCCTCCCTCACTTGCATTGCATCTTTGCTTTCTATATTTGCATTTCATGTATGCATTTGTACACTTGTATTCTTCTTCTTTCTTTTGTCTTCCTCCCCTTAGGATTTCCATTCTTTCTTGTTCAAGATAGAATGTGATAGACATTAGGCCTTTAAACCATGCATGACAACAATAAGTAGTTCCCTCCTAACCTTGACTATAGGATGAACTTTGTATGACAACTCTAGGATTGGACTAGTTTCCCCTTTAGTGTGTCCTTTCTCTTCTCATCTGCAAACATCTTTAAAACACCTAATAAAGATTAATTGAGATCGTACGCTACGAGCCTTAAGCTATCTGAGAATGGATTTTTGGAGAGTTTCTTTTCAACAGTCTGGATGTTTAGTATGGCACCCTTTGGGTGACATGCGACACATTCACTCTCAGGTCATAGTCTCTAGTGCGATATCAGTTGCAAACATCCATAAAAGATACTTCTCTAAAAAACAGAAAACAAAGATCAAACTCTTTTTGTCCTCTTGGACCTTTAATCCCTTGGAAACCCTTTTCAGAAGGAGAGTTCTGTTAACTCCCGGTTCTACCGCAAACGGTAAACGCCTAAGTCTCCGTCGAGCGAGCTGCATACATCAAACTGCTGGAACCGTCTGTTAACCCTACTCGGATAAAAAAGACAAACCTGTGTCTCTCGTGTCCCAAACTACATTTGCTCTGATCTTTCACGCTGTGTGAAAGTACGTAGGCACGAGATGCGATATCTCGGCGAGCAACCTTCCCCCGTAGTTAGGCGAACTACGTTGACTCTGATTTCTCGTTCCAGACGGGAATACGTAGGCATAAAGTGCGACGCTTCGCCGAGTCATTTTCTTTTCTTTTCAGACCAGACCTTTAGCTAGATAGATTAATCAACCCTTCGAGATAAACAATTAAGCGTGGATCCCATCGAGTACGATGGACGTGAGGGGTGCTAATACCTTCCCCTTGCGTAATCGACTCCCGAATCCAGACAATGGTTGCGATGACCTTGTCTTATACCTCTTCGTCAGATTTTTCCGATCGTTTCCTTTCCTGTTCTGAAGGATAAATAACGAAAGGTGGCGACTCTTCTGTCTTGCCGGCACCTTATTTTCGCAGTAGCGACAGCTGGCGACTCTGTTGGGGACTCAACGTCTCCTATGCGAGTCAATCTGGGGATCCAACGTCCCCTACGAGAGTCAATCCGAGCGCTTGCTTGTTTATCTTTTGGGTTTATATTTCTGCTTTTATCTTTCGCACTTTACTTTCCGCATTTTATTTTCAGTATGATATTGTTATTGTGTTGTTGTGGGAAGGGGTTCTGATGAGTGAGAAGCCAGACCCAGGCTTGAGTGTACTTAGCATTAGTTATGGAAATTAGTGGGCGCATGCTTGCTTTGCAGGCACTAGTGTCTCATGAAATCCACGCTCAGACGAGGTTCTCCCGATTGACTTCTTTTCCGGCCCTTTGGGCCTGAGGGGTTGTTGGTTTGGAGGATTGTCGACTCTGGGGACCGATCATTTGTGACTCAACAGAGTGAGGCCACTTCAAGGGATGATGATGCCACACCTTCTGGGTATCGTATCATCGCTCTTGAAAGTCTGTGACGCTGGGAAACGCATAGGATGTCATACCTTGTCTGTGATTTAGGTCCATACCTGTGAGTGGGGTCAAGTTATTGCAGGAAACCTTAACCTTCAGACTACCTGGTTTTCTTGACAGTGAATCAGTGTTGTTGGGTTCAGAGGGTTCTTATCGTCAGGGATGTGGTTGTTCTCGACAACGCATATTTATTGGTCCTCTTCAGGGTTGTGCTATTAGAGCAGTTGTGATTGTTTTGGATCAGAGCTTTGGTCTTCTCAGCAGCCATCTTGATCCCCTGTTGCATATTTACATGTTAGCATTTTCGCATATCATTTGTATAACAGGTACCTTGAGCTGTTTCCTAACCCTCTGTTGATGCAGGTTTCAGGATTGCCGATCAGTGAATTCATCGCTACTTTACCAGAAGCAACTGTAAGAAAGCCATGGATCAGATGCAGACTGAGATGCAAGAGATGCGCGACAGGATGATGCAGTTCATGCAGATGATGGAGACTGTGGCCAAGGGCCAGGAGCAGCTGCAGACTCTGGTGCAGCCTCTGATTGCTAGGGTTGACAGTCAGGGTGTGCTACATGGCGGAATTGCTACTAATCCTTCTCGAGTCGGGACTCCTCGAGCAGATGACGCTGTACCGGTGGTTATCCTCAGTACTACTAAAAACGGTAACAGAGCTGGGAACGGAAATGTGACTGGTAATAGTAATGGGCATGTGGAAACTAATGGAAATATTGGTGCCGGAAATGCTGGGTTCAATGTTGGCACTGGGAACGCTGGTCTTGGTGCGGGGAATACTGGTATGGGTATTGGTATTGGCAACGCTGATTTTGGTGGTAATCAAGGCTATGGCAATCAGGGTTACGGAAATCAGGGTTATGGTAATCAGGGCTTCGATAACGCAGGTTTTGGCAATGCAAGCCACAACGGTGTTGGAATGGGCGCTCACAACACTGGTTTTGGGCCAGGTGCTGGAAATCAGGGTTTTGGTAATATGGGGTATGGTCCCAGGTTCAATCAAACTGGCTTCGGTCCTAATACTGCTTATGCTGGGTATGACAACAGGGATTCTCACTGGGGCGAAGATCGTCAGGAAGATGCTTTCCCTCCTCCAGGCAGGAATCTTGAGATGCCCGCTGACAATGATAGAAGGTTCAGGTTGTTGGAAGAACAGATAAGGAATCTTGCTAATCAGAACTCCACGGGGTTGGATATGGCCAACATGGGATTGGTTCCTGGTTTGAGGGTGCCACTCAAGTTCAAAGCGCCCACCTTTGACAAGTATAAGGGGGATACTTGCCCGAGAGTTCACGTGCGATCTTACTATCGGAGAATGTCCGCCTACTCTGATGACGAGAAGATCCTGATGCATTTTTTCCAGGATAGCCTGTCTGGACCGTCATTGGAATGGTATATGGGGTTAGAGCCTACTCAGATTGGTAGCTGGAAGGAGTTGGCAGAAGCCTTTGTCAAGCACTACCAATATAACAACGACCTTGCGCCAAACAGGGTCCAACTTCAAAATCTTTCTCAGAAGAACGACGAGAGTTTTAAAGAGTACGCCCAGAGGTGGCGTACGCTTGCAGCTAGGGTGCACCCACCCGTGGTAGAGCGTGAGTTGGTGGATATTTTTGTGGGTCCTTCTCTGGTTTGTATTATGATAGGCTTATCAATTGTACGACGGCTAATTTTTCTGAGTTGATACTCTTAGGAGAGCGTATAGAGAATGGCGTTAAGATCGGTAAGATTCAAGCGGGAGAGTCAACCTCAGCTGGAGGTGGTAAAAAGGTTTTTGGGAATAAGAAGCTGGGGGATACTAATTCAGTATACAGCTCCCGAGGAAGAGGTAGAGGTCAAAACCAATACCAGCAGCAACAGATTGCTAGTGTGACGATTCCCGTACCTCAACAACAGCAACAACATCCTGCTCAGCGAAAAATCCAGGATAGGGATAGGGTCGTGAAACGAGTATTTGATGCACCTTTTCTTCTTTTAAGCATTCTAATTATCGAACCCTGTCACCCAGTTGGGCCATACCTCTTAGGTACTGGGTATCTAGTTTCTTCCTAATAGAATAGTCTAGACCTACATCGTCCATTTCGACCAATTCATGCTATGGCACTTATGTAAAACACCTGACCTTAAGTAAACAAAATCTATTCAAATAATCATCTATTGGCTCAGTAAACTTTTGTTTGATACTGGCCAACTCCTTCAAACTAATCTTGGTTTGTCCTATATAAAACTGTTCATGGAACAATCTTTTTAATTGAGTTCAATTATGGATCGAACTCGGTGGCAAGATTGTGAACCACGTAAAAACTTTTTTGGTGAGAGAACTTGGGAAATATTTTATTCTAAGATTTTCATTATTCGAAATCTCTCTAGCCACTATCAAATATCTAACCACATGTTCTACAGTGGATTCAGTGGTATCCCTAGAAAACTTAGTGAACTTAGGAACATTCCATCTAGTGTATAGGTTTGATTGTAAAATATACTCTGATAATGGCGAAGTATAGTTTAGCCTCTGAAGACCAAAGTTTAAACGATTTTGCGCCATTATCCTTTCGACCATGGATGCTAGATTGTTATACGTGACCATATCATCATTTTGATCCCTATTCACCATTACTACTCTAGGTCTCTCCTCGATGGGAATTTAAGGTTGGGCTCTGGGAAGTTCGACTCTAGGTTGTTCGAGTGCAACTCTTACATCAGCTAGATTTTCACGGGGTAAATCTCTTTGGTTTTGTTGAACTTGATTAATGGTGGGATCTTCTTCGATGTCTATTCCCTGATTTGCCAATATGCATTCTCTCTGTCGATGTCAAGGAGGCTGTGGTACTCCAAAAATATTTGCAAGGCGTGTCATCTGTGCCGTCACTTGTTGGTTGGATTGAGTGGTGCTTTATATTAGGGGATTAAGAATCGTCCCCATTGTTTGGGCCAACATTTGGACGATTTCATGGTTACTCTCATCCATTTGTTACCTAATGACTGCAGCAAAATTATTGGTAAAGTTTGGCATTTGGGTGGAATAACCAATTCATAAAGGTTGGCTATTTTGACCCATGTTTATCCAAGATCATGATCCTTGTAATGGAGAAGTAACATTCACTACAGGTTCTGAGAATGTTGAGGCAGCATTATACAAATTCGTGATCAAGTATGTTGGCATTCCATAAGGTTGATCTCGACTGCCAAAAGGCATAGAGAAACCTGGTGGCATGAAGGGCCTATTTGAAGCATTCCCCACTGGTACGAGAGTTACTAGAGGGCCCCTTGACCCAGTATAATTTAGAATGGGCTCACTATGGGTAATCGACTGTGTAGGCATTGAACTTGCCATGGATGGGATTGGTTCTCATATAGTCGCTGGGATTGTTGTTCCCTCAATCGAAGATACTTGGGGTGGTTCTCGATTATTACTCGATGAAATTTGAGGAACTGAAACATTTGGCTGATTTGAATTCGCCATTCTTCTATTATATCTTCTCTTTGATATATCCTCGTTACTGGTGTCTACTTTGCAACTTCTTAATAAAATACAACGAAGTCTTCGAAGAGAAAAAACAACAAACAAAATTGCAACTAAAACACTACTAGCACTGTCCCACTGGGCGTGCCAATTTGTTTACTGTGAAAATTAGTAAACAACCACTGGTCTTTCCAATCGAAAAAGAATTGGGTTACGTGCATGATTGACCATACAAATCCTAAGACATGTGCTAGTAATTCTTAAATTAAAATTTGGAAAATGGTGAATATTTCAACAATACTCATGATTTAACAACTATCAACTTCGAAATTTAAAGGAAGTAAATTTCAGAAACTTAATCAAAAACACCTATAATTAAAATTAGGAGCCGAATTTGGGAGCTAACACCTATAACTTCAGGGTATCTCCTTAGCACAACGAGTAATTTATCGATTTCTTCTTTATTAAGGTTGGTATCCACTATAATAGGGTAATTTAGTTCAGTGTCTAGGAATTTTTATCTAAGGTTTTTCGGTAACTCCTTGAGTTTTACTTTCTTGTGTTCTGTGTCGGGCATCAGATTTGTAGTAAGGGCAAAGCATTCTTTTAAACCTTCATTCATTAATAATTCAACCTCTTCTTTTTCTTTTTCCGATGTTGAAGGTGCAATTGGATCTTGAGCGAGTGGCCTTTGACTTAAAACTCTTTTAAACACTCGTCAATAATGTCTATAAAGCAGCATGTATCATCTATAGTTGAGGCCTTCGTAAACTGGGAAAGAATCAATTCTATTTTCTCCTCACCAACTTCAAAAGTTAACTTCCCTCTTTTCACATCTATGATTGCACCGACAGTGGCTAAGAGGGGTCTTCCTAATATGATAGAGATGTTGAAGTCTTCCTTTATCTACATCATTATAAAGTTCATAGGAATATAAAACTAGCCAATACGTACTAGAATGTTTTCCAGCGTACCTACAGAGTACTTAACGAAACAGTCAGCTAACTGAAAGTACATCCTTGTAGGTCTTAAGTCTTCTCGTTTCAGCTTCTCACAGATTGAGAGGGGCCTTAAGCTAACTCTAGCCCCTAAATCACAAAGTGCCCCGTCGATGACAAAATTTCCAATCACACATGAAATGGAGAAACTACCTGGGTATTTCAACTTTGGGGGCATACTATTTTAAATAATGATGCTACACTCTATAATGAGTTCAACTGTATCATAATCTTCAAGTTTCCACTTGTTTGATAGGATCTCTTTGAGGAATTTAGCATAGGAGGGCATTTTTGTAATGGCCTTCGTGAACGGGATAGTAATGCGAAGTTGCTTTAGGAGCTTGATGAACTTCTTAAATTGACTCTCATTCTTAGTTTTGACAAGCCTCTAAGGGTACGATATAGGTGGCTTATAAGGTGGTGGGGGTACATATGGCTTATCTTTCTCGACAGTTTCTTTAGTTATGGTCGTTTCCTCACTATTAGCTATTGGTTCTCCTGCTTGGCTCTTGTAAGTCGCTTTCTCTAGTTCCCTTTCCATGCTCCTATACATCGCTTGGTCTGTAACCTTAATGATCAACATACTCGTCTAATTCCATCCCACTTGGGTAGTGCAATGGAATTAACATAACCTTTCATATTGGGTTGATCTTGGCTTGGAAATGTGCCAACAGACACATCAGTAGCCGCTAGTTACTAAGCTACTTGAGAGATTTGGGTCTCAAGCATCTTGTGGTGGATAGCCATGACGTCAACCTTGTTCGCCAATTGTTTAACCAACTCATTAGTATGAACATTTTGATTCATGAATTCTTTGTTTTGCTTGGTCTGATTTACGATAAAGTTTTCCTTCATTAACTCCAAATTTGACTTTCTAGGTGCGGGAGGAGCAACAGGGGCTCCTTTTTGGAAACCTGAAGGTGTTGAAAGTGGTGGATTGGGAGAAAATAATGCATTATTGCTCTTGTTTGGAAAGTTTGAATGATTTCTCCATCCGGGGTTATAAGTGTTTGAGTAAGGATTTCCTTGTGCATAGTTTACTTAGTCAGGTGCAGTTCTTATCAATAGCTGATAATCAGTAGCGACATGTCCTTGGACTCCATAGATTTTGCAGTTTGAAGTCACAACAGCTATGGTAGCTAGATGAGTAATAATTAAGTTGTTGATCTTCTGAGTAATTGCATCGATCTTAGAATTTACATGATCAATGCTATTGACTTCAAACATGCCTCCCTTTTGTTGTGCCTTCTCGACTTAAACACGTCTGGTTCCCCATTAGTAATGGTTTTGGGCCATGTTTTTGATAAGCTTCATTTAAGGGTTTTCCCATTAAGGCTCCACCAGCTGCAGCGTCAATGGTCATTCTTGTGTTGTAGAGTTGACCATTATAAAAGGTATGGATGATAAGCCATTTTTCTATCCCATGATGAGGACGTAGTCTCATCATGTCCTTATATCGTTCTCATGCTTCTAAGAGTGATTCTCCTTCGGTTTGTCTAAACATAATTATGTGATTTCTCAGCACTACTGTTTTGCTTGGTGAAAATATCTGGCTAAGAATACCTTTTTGAGTTCGTTCCAAGTAGTGATGGAGTTTGAAGGTAGAGACTACTGTTTTGCTCGGTGAAAATATCTGGTTAAGAATACCTTTTTGTTATTAAATGATTATTATTATATTTTATTTATTAGTCATTTATATGGATTAAATACAACTTTTAAATTATATAAAAAATAATATATGAAAAATATTATATAAAATATATTATTTAAAGACATAATAGTATGAAATAGATTATAGTAGAAAATATACAGATTAATATAATATTTAAAAAAAAAAATTAAATCAATCAACTGAACTAAATTAAAATAAACCAAACCTAATTTATAAAGATATTATTGCTTCGAACTATTTTTTTTTCTTTCAAAAAAATAGATAGAAACCCAATCAATCACACCCCTTAGAAATAATGCGTAATTATTCTATTATGGATATACGACGGCTATATCTATACAAAAATGATGCAAAATATGATTTGTGATAGATTGATATTGGTAGTAAAAAAAAGCAATGGATAAAATTAATCTAAAAAATAAAAAGAACGCGTATAAATGGTCCAAGCTACTAATTGAAAGTCCAAAGAAGATTCAATTCAAGTTGTTTGTTCAAACTTGAAAGCTTACTCATTCTTCCTCTCCACAAAGACGAGTCTCCCATAAAGAAACTAAATTCAAACTCTTTCTTTTTTTCTTCCCATGGCTGCAAACGAACCTTCACCGTAACTACTCACTCATTCATTTCCACTCACTAATTCATACAAAATTCAACACCACGAAAACTCCATCCAATTTCCTAATTAACGTGTTTTTCCTTCTGTATCAGGTTTGAGAGCAGCGAGATGCTGGCTACGTTCTTGATTTCTACGCCTCTCTTGCCGGAGTCCTGGAGGCTATGTAGTCAGGCTAACGCCTCCGCCGTCAATCTCCGCAGTTTTGTGGTGGAGCGTGTTGGCGCCGTCGTGTATGTAGCTTTCTCCGGTGTTCAAATGGCCGGCGGTTCGGATCCGAGTTGGAGAACGTTGACGCCGTTGGACAGGATCGGTGGTTTGCAGTTGTTTTCGTCTCGTCGGAATAAGGAAGCGGAGGAGCCGGTGATGGTTCACGCCGGGATGCTGAATATCTTTTCCTCCCTTTTCAACTCAATCCAAAATCAGGTTTGTTTCCACCTTTCAGCTCATTCATACTTTTTTTTTGTTGCTAAATTACCTATATATTAATACTACCTTCGAATTTCATTCAATTTTTTTTTTAAATTATCCATATATTAATATCAAGTTTGTTTCAACTTAGTTTGTTATGTGTCATTTTTTTCTTATTGATATTACACAATTGTCCGCAAATTTTAACTTAAAATTCGATATTGTTATATTAGAGGTCGTCAGAATCCAAATTATGATATTTAAAATTTTAATAGTTATTATCATTTTTTTTTGCTATTAGGTAAAAAAAATCATCAATTGTTCTAGGATTGTTCTTTTTGTCTTGCATTCGTTATATACATGTTGGCATGTTTATATGTCCTTGTATTTTAGTATATATATTTAGTGAGATGTTACTTCCTCTTCTCATATTAATTTTCATCTTTATAACTTTTTTGTCTCATAAGTATCATTTTATAATTTTTTTTATAAATTTTTTTTTTAAAAATATCAATCTAACTAATAATTATCTTAATTGAATTGAGTATGAGTTGAGGGTTGAGGTGGAGATAGATGAAATAGTAGCAAACAATTAGTCTATTTTTTGTTTGAAAAGTTTTTGGTATATTCTATTATGCTTAAGTGATGTTGTTAGTGGGCGTGCTACTTTGGTACGATATAAAAAAAGCAAGAATAAACAAATCATCATCAAAGTTATAAGTTCATATTATTATTGGTAAAATTGAGAAAAAGAAAAAGGTTGAAAGTGACATTGTAAATAACTCCATCATCCATTCCCCCTTCATTTTCAACCGTATTTATCGGTTTTAGTACATGAATCTGTGAAAAAATGTTGGAAAGGGGAAGAAAAGAAATATTTAGATGAATCATGTTCTAATTATATATAAGTCAAAAAAATCTTTACTTAAATTATTTTATTCTAACGTTATATACTACTATATATGTATGTTACATGCACCACCATAAAGTATTATGTTTTACACTTTGATCTTTACTATAAAAATAATTATTTTTTAAATATAGTGATAATATTCACCCTTTATAGGAAATAATGACTTAACAGAATATTGTGAATTCGAATTCGAGTTACTGTATTTGTTATCTATGTAAAACTATCAATTCAGATGGTGTTACGGAACAATAACAAGTCTATTTAAAAATAATTTTTTTATAATAAAGTTTTTGCAAAATCTTTGGAATACCGGCAAACTTCATCGTGACAACAAGTCCATTAGCTCAACTAAAATCCAATGCTTCAATTTGTCCGTTTGTTTGTTTTTTATAGAGTACCAAATTAAAAGTCTATTAAAAAAGTATAAAGATTTTTTCACATCTTGTACGTACATGAAAATGAGGGATAAGAAAGAAAAAGAAAAGTGAGAAAAAGAATATAATATTTGCAGTGTGAACATGAACGTGGACCCAATAAAATCCATCATTTTCTCACAGACCCAACACAAGTGCCAACAATAAATTAGCCACCTTGATTAGTGCACAAAACATGCTGTTAGACACACTGAAAGAGTCATACAGTATATTTCAATATGAAAATGATTAACTAGTAATAGTGATACTATTCCAGAAACAAAGATGGGAGTGAGTGGGATTAATTTTTTATTTACTAACCAAAAATTAAATTTGAATTCCAAAATAATGAGTGATGACCATTGACCAGCTATATAGTTGACCGGTGAAATGAAAAATGAAAAAATGAAAAAATAATTTTAAATAATGAATTTGGGGTATTATCGTCCAATTGTATGTGAAAGGAGATGATTAAGAAAGATTCTGTTTTTTTTCCTCACCTGATTGGATTTGAAAATGACAATTCTTAATAATAATGGATCCCACCAAAATGAACAAAATTAATAATTGACTAGGTAATTTGCATAGTTTACCCCTAAGGACCCAACAAAATATAAATTTTTATTTTATAATTTAAAATACTAAGTTTGAATTTGAATTGTTTAATCTTAATCGAGCAATTGTTAATGTCACAGATGTCTTCTAGTATGTTGTTATTCATGACTAACTAAAGAAAATGAACGTAACCGTTTCAGGTGTTGGGAATATTGGAAAACAAAGACACAAAATCAGTTGTGATCACTGGCCATTCTATTGGAGGAGCAACAGCATCTCTATGCACTCTTTGGCTTCTTTCATACCTCCAATCCATCTCTTCATCGTTATCAGTAATGTGCATCACTTTTGGCTCGCCATTACTCGGTAACAAATCATTTTCTCAAGCCATTTCTAGAGAATGGTGGGGTGGAAATTTCTGTCATGTAGTATCAAAACATGACATAATGCCAAGATTGCTATTTGCGCCTATTAAACCCCTCACTCGTCAGCTAAATTTCCTGCTTCAGTTTTGGCACCTTTCCATGACTTCGCCAGAATTTGGAAGACGTGCAGTTCAAGTTTCTGACCAAAACAAATCTGAGTTGTTAACTGCTGTATTGCGTTGTTTAGAAACTGCAACACAAAATGAAGAAGCTTCGGAGTCAATTTTGTTTTATCCTTTTGGAAACTACTTTTTTGTTTCAGATGAAGGAGCTTTGTGTGTTGATAGTCCTGTTACAATTATAAAGATGATGCATCTGTTGCTTTCAACTAGTTCTCCATCTTGTAGCATTGAGGACCATCTTAAGTATGGAGAATATGTTAACAGATTGTCTTTGCAAATGTTGAATCAGAATAACTCTATGATGATGAACATTCCTAACTCAAGCTATGAGGCAGGGCTTGAATTGGCCATCCAATCTTTTGGTATAGCAAACCAGGTAAATATTACACCCTCCGATCACTATTTTAAACAAAAATTCACTTTTTAGGTTCACCGAATAATTGATGTATCTGATCTATATACAAATAGATACATCAGTTATTTGGTGAATCTAAAAGGTTAATTTTGACAAAAAATTACTTTTTAAATTGACTGAATAATTGATGTATCTGATTTGTATATAGGTCAGATAGATCAGTTATTTGGTGAATCTAAAAAAGTTATCTTTAGCTTATAATAATGACCAAAGTAATATTAGAAAAACATTTGATTTTAACAATAACTGCTTCTAATGTCACGCAATTTATCACTAAACAAATTACTATGATGTAACCAACAGGAATCTGCTGTCATAGCTGCCAAAGAATGTCTAAGATCAGCAAGGAGAATGGGTCCATCACCAGTTCTGAATGCTGCAAGTCTGGCATTATCCTTAGCCAAGGTTGTGCCTTACAGAGCCGAAATAGAATGGTACATAAGATGGTGTGATGAACAAGGTGATGAAATGGGTTATTATGACACATTCAAAACCAGAGATTCTTCCAAAAGAGAGATGAAAGTCAATATGAACCGTCACAAACTCGCAAGGTTTTGGAACAATGTGATTGACATGTTAGAAAGAAATGAACTTCCTCATGACTTTGACCAAAGAGCCAAATGGGTCAACGCTTCACAATTCTACAAACTATTGGTTGAACCACTTGATATAGCTGAATACTATGGGAAAGGAGAGCATAAAAAAAAGGGTCATTACATAGAACATGGTAGAGAGAGAAGGTACGAGATTTTTGATAGGTGGTGGAAGAATAGAGAAGTTACAAGCGGTGAAGAAAATAAAGAGAGAAGCAAATTTGCAAGTTCGACACAGGATTCATGTTTTTGGGCTAAAGTTGAAGAAGCAAGGGATTGGTTGAATGGCATGAGAAGTGAAAGAGATAATAACAAGTTGGCTATTTTGTGGGGAAAAATTGAAAATTTTGAGAAATATGCCATTGGACTTATTGAAAATAAGGAAGTGTCTAGTGATGTTTTGGCTAAGAATTCAAGTTATAGTTTATGGGCTGGAGAATTGAAAGAACTGAAACAACTGAAAGCAAATGTGCCGAGATTTCCTCAACAGTTTACACGATTTATGGACGGAGAAGTTGTTCCTTAGTACTTAATTTCGAATCAATAAGCTTAACTCATTGTGAGCATTGTATGTATAAAAAATTGCTCAGTGTGCTAAATAACTCCTTTTAGTTATGAGTTATGTCTTCTTTTTTTTTCTTTTTCTTTTTTGGTGTGTAGATGAAGTGGTGATAACCACTAAAATGTTATGAGTTATGTTTTTGTTCGCAATAATCCAGTGGAAAGTATTCAACTAATATAACACATCCCATAGTATAAAAAATGATCTACTTAAAATGCATCTATTTTTCATACACAGAACATTATCACAATATATTTTGATTGAAACCGATTCAATTGTTACAGAAAATATCTTACTGCTGTTTATAGGGTAGTGTAGCTAATTCAGTCCGTTTCAGATGATTCATCAGAGTTTGTTGTAAAGTTGTGTAAATCTGCTGAGAGTCTTTTTAATCACACTCTTGATGTTTTTTTAGATAATTGATGTTGATCAATTGACTTCAAACAAAAAAGGGAGAAGTGAATTGTGAGACTTTTGAAAACATTTAAAAAAAAAAAGATTAATTTTAGTTTGGTCAATTTTAAGAAAGAAGAGGAAGTAGAGAACTAAGTGTGAAAGATAAAATATAATAAAGTAAAAGAGAAAGGTTAGAAAGACCACACCAAAATTTATATTGATTCGACTTTAAAAGGTGATTATAATGAGATTTCTACTATCTACTTGAACTTTTATCACACGATAAGTCCATAACCTCCTAACATCAAGCTTTTACACAAGTTCAGTGTGCAACCTTTACAACAATTACAATGTCACATGATAACAAAACTCTTGATTTACAATTAGAACTCTATTTGATCAAACAACAATTTACACAACTCTTACTTTAAACGTTACGCTCTTCCACAACTAAGATAATGGAAAGTGTATGAAAATAGTCTATATGAAGAGAGTGGGTAAGAAAGAAGAGTATAAAATCATGTTTTCGTGATTATAAGTGAACACAAATACTCTTTTATATAGGATAAGAAATTTGGCCAAAAAAGAAAATAATTCGTGGGACAAGGATGATTTCTAATCAACTAGTTTATGACTCTAATCGATTAGACCTAGTTAATTAAAAAAATAAACAATTCAAATTAAGAGCCTAATCTATTAAGAAAGTTTCTAATCGATTTGGTGGCAAGTTCACTCATTAATTGATTATATATAATTCTAACCGATTAGAGAGCAATATTTCACTTTCCTAACTGGTTAGGACGCTTCCTAATCGATTCGTAAAAGAAAGAGTGCTTTAAAAGAAGATTTTGAAAGAGATGAAGATTGTTAAATCATCTTGAGTGTGTGTGCATTAATTTAGTACCGTGAGAGGTACTCACACTTATTTACACATTAATGATCATGTTTTGGACCGGTCAAAGACCCAATTGACCGAGGTCTAATCCATCTCAAATCCACTCTACTCGACCCAAGGTATAAAACAGTTCACATGCTAAGAGTAAGGTACAATCTCTGATATCTAAATTCAATATACCTCTTGAATCTTGAGCTGACTTGAGCGTTGGAGTGCTAACCATACAAATTCATCCTCAAGCCACTATAAAAGAGATCAGAACTACTGTTCAAAATCACTATTTACTCAACTGTCCTTATTTTGGGTTCCTTCGTAGAGTTAAAACTTCCATTTCTGATTCTCGAACGGAACAATGACGACGTCTGTGAAAAAAGACATCTAATTACCATTAACTTTCATCATCAGGTCAATCTTGACTTGAAATCAGACATAAAACCACAACAGGAGAGACAGAACAGTAATTCCTATAGTAATTACTAGAATCCTAAATACATCTCATGAATCTATTATTTACTAGGCATTACCGATTGACGAATTCCGCAATATCATTTCATCAAGCACATATCCTTCATCGGATCAGTTTACAATTGTGACTGATATAGATAATCAGCGAAGCGAAGATCGATCAAAATTATGATTTCTAGACCGTGATAAGATCACGAAATTCCAAACATTGATTTACCTCTAATTCTTGGGGTCACCATAGCAGATCGCAATCTAACCTGATTCCTCGTGGATGGCGAAAGTTCATGTAACGACCTCTATTCAGATACAATATATCATATAGAAATTCGGCAAGCGAATTTAAGTTTATTTGGCTGATGAGATCTACTAGCATTTAACGATTAAGTCACTCATCCTTAAGGAGCTGTGGATATGACAATGACTTTTGGTGAAGGAAATCGAGAAAGAAAAATGATCCTCAATTTTCTGATAATACTGTGCCGGAGCACCTTCAGAGGTTTCTTAGAGAGGTCATTCCTGGAGAAACTAGATGTGGTGGTATCTCTGATCCATTTGAAAGTGACTTACCATAATGCAGAAGGAAGGCTGGTCTTGATGGACATAGATGAAGTGAAATGGACTAAAGGAATTATAAAAAAGAATTTCTTGGTGTCGGCCTCAGCCTCGCAACCAGATGTAGAAGAAGGACCAAAGAGTCCTAACTCATTCGACCTAGATGTTCGTGAAGACGGTGGTTAGCCAGAGATAGAGGGTGACTTTGAGTTCATCCATCTCGGGGAAGACCCGACCAGGTTAGTTGTTGAATGCCAAACATGCTTTCATTTAATCCTTATTTATTGGCATTTTTCAACTCTTTTGTGCTGTCTTGTTGGACTTACTCCATGATATCATGTTATTCTTCAATATTGTGAAAATACATTTGGTTGCTTTGATTTGTGTGTTATTGTCCAGGAATTAGGCATAAAACCATCAAAGTATAAGACACAAGCATTTGGACAAAGAAACCAAAGAAAGAGAACAATTTCAACATGTTCGTTGTGAGAAGTGCCAGCGAATGCTCGTTGGACGAACACATGGTGAAGCTCCAGCGAACCATCTCAGGAAGTTAGCAGTAAGAAAAGACAGGTAGTTTGTTGGGCGAACTTACAGCGAATGTTCGTTGTGGTGAAGTATCAACGAAGAGCCAGCGAACCATCCCAGACCCAAGTCAGCAACTAAAGGATCCTAAGTTCGCTGTGCGAACTTGTAAGCAAGGTAGTTCGTAGTGCGAAGAATTGCTCGCACAACAAACTTCAGATATTTCTCAGAGACGGTTTAACTGTTTAAAGGCACATCAGGTGCCTAAAAGGGAGTTCGCTGGGCGGAAAAACCATTTGCAGTGCGAATGTGACAGATTCTAAAAGTACTATATAAGTACTTTTCACTATTTTTGGGAATCATAACCCATTTTTACACACAAGAACTTCATATCTCAGATTTTCTTCACCAAAAGGTGATACTTTGCAAATAGAAGTTGAATTCGCATCCGAGTTCGATTCTTCTACGTGGATGATCATTCCTCTTCTTTCAAGACTCGTAAAGAAAGCTACCATGGTTATCGGTAGCCAATTTCCTTTGTTTCAAAGGTAGAGGTAGTCTACCATTAGTTTGTATGCATTTATTTTGATTGGTCTTGTACGTGAATAAGTGATGATTAATATATGATGGATATTTTTGTTCTTAATGATCCATTCTTGTTTTGTAAAACTCTAGACATAGATTTTATAAAACTTGACCTAAAATATTCATCTATCGATTTATAGATTTGAGAAATCGGTCTATGGTCGATAGTTTCTTTGTATTGAAATTAAAGGTTACTATATTGGTTGTTATATGGAGAAATCGTGTAGCGATGAGATAATGCATGACAATATTATTCAGATCCGACTTTACATGCAAGATTTAAAGAATACGTATAAATTAGGATAGACAAAAACTACTTTTGATATACTTTGTTAACAAAAATCTTTAGAATGTATAAGATTTTCTCCTAACAACACGTGACAATTTTATGAACAAAACTTTGAAAACCCTTATTCTTGAAACGATAAACTGTTGAAAGGAAAGCATCAAAATATCTGCAATCCCTGTGGAGACGATAACAAAAACCTCATTTAACTACGATTCAAACAAAATGGCGTCATTGTCGGAGATTGTTTGATATTGCAAGCATTACACTAGTTTATTGATTTAAGAACTTTGTATTGTATTCTTAGCCCTGTCTACTTATCTTGTGTTGTTTAATTGGTTTGGTTAAGTGTGCAGAATCTGTTTATGTGAGGGAGTGTACCTGCTCGTAGGCTCAATAGTAAAACTAGGCGGAGGAAGCAACTTGCTCAATAAAGACGAGAGCATAGAGAACTTCTACATACACACCCATTACAACACCAATCATGTCTAAAATACCACCACCACCTCCTGCTTCAACCCCTTATGCTAACAGTCCAAGACACAACACTCAGTTTGCATGCAATGCCCACAATGGGAGACATTCGGAGATGAAAATGGGAATCCTTGCTCTTGTGTATTAGAATCCTTTTACCGCTATGGATCATGAGGATCCATTCACACATCTCACCAAATTCTATGAGATTACGGGTGCAACGGGAGTTCTGAAAGCTGAAGAGGAATCCTTGTTTAAGAGACTATTTTTGAATTCCTTAATTGGGAAGACAAAGGAATGGTATCTTGATCAATCAATTTTAGTGATGACGGATTGGAATTAATTGGAGGAAAAGTTCCTTGAACGGTTCTTTCCCCACAATAGATTCATCGAAGCGAAGACGACGATATCGGTGTTTGCTCAAGGCGGAAATGAATCTCTCAATGAAGCTTGATAGAGGTTCAAATCCATGTTATAAAAATGCAAAGGACACAATTTTGATGAATTAACTCAAGCGCACATCTTGTGAAATTGACTCCAATTGATTCACAAGACTTTATTGGATGTTACTTCAGGTGGATCATTAATGTCTAAGAGTGCGGAAGATGCGATATCCATCTTTGATAGGATGGTGCTAAATGATCACCAAGGAAATCACAATCGTAGTGCACCTCAATGGAAATCGGGAATGATAGAGTTGGGAACAAATGATGCGATTTTTACGCAAAATAAATTGCTTTCACAACAAGTGGAGTTGTCGACTCAAGAGATGTCAAAACTTCCACAACAAATAAAAGAAATGCAAGAGATTCCTAACAACAACAAACAAGTGGTGAGTTGTGAGCTTTGTAAGGGAGATCACCCTACCAGGTATTGTCCTCCGGTGGTTGAAGAGGCGAATTATGCGGGAAACCAAAACAAGGTTATCAACCTCGACCACCTTACCGACATGGAAACCAAGGTTACCAACAAAGAGGTAACCAAGGTTATCAACAACAATGGAGGCCACAAGAAGCTGAAACTTCAAATCGTCAACAACAATATCAAAACTACATTCAACCTCCACAAGCTCCAAGTGGAAATTCAAAGTTGGAAGACACATTCACCCAGTTCATGCAACTCTCAATGTCTAACCAAAAGAGCACTGATTCTTCTATTAGGAATCTTAAGGCACAAATTGGGCAATTGAGTAAGCAACTTGCTGACAAGTAAAAAGAAGCCATTCCGGCCAAGCCGCAAGTGGATCTTAATGAGGTATGCAAATCTATTCTTACTAGGAGTGGGAGGGAAATTGATTTGGGCATTGGAGAGAAAGAAAAGGAAAAAAAAAAGGTTGTAGTTGAAAAGGAGGATGAAATTATTGAGGAGGAAGTTGAAAAATGCGGAGAATGATGTAGTTGGAAAAAAATTGAGAGAAGAGAAAAAGAACAATGATAGGAACGGAAAGGAGAAAGTGAACATCCCCATTCAAAATTTGCCTTATCCTCATAGTCCTACAAAAAGAGACAATGCAAGGTAATATGCTCGGTTTATGGATATTTTTAATCAATTGCAAATCAATATTCCATTTACCGAAGCATTGGAGCAAATGCCTACTTATGCCAAATTTATGAAGAATATCATCACCAAGAAGAAATTGTATACAGACCAAGAAATCATAGTTGTGGATGCTAGTTCTAGTGCAATTGTTCAAAGGACTCTTCCTAGGAAGCAAAGTGACCCAGGAAGAGTTACATAACCAATTACCATCGATAATATTTATATTGGTAATGGGTTAATCGATTTGGGATCTAACATTAATTTGATACCATTGTCAATTATTAAAAGATTGGGACATATGGAGTTGAGGGCCACAAAGATGACTTTGCAATTAGTTGATAAATCCACTACCCATCCTCATAATGTAGTCGAAGATGTATTGGAGGAAGTTGATAAGTTTTTGTTTCCCATCGACTTTGTGGTGATAGACATGGACGAAGATGATGACGCTCCTTTGATTCTTGGAAGGCCTTTCATGAAAACAACAAGAATGGTGATTGATATGGGTGATGGTCTAATAAAAGTGCGAGTACAAGATGAAAAAGTTTGCTTTAATCTTTTTGAAGCCATGAAGCATTCGAAAGAAAATAATGATTGTTTCCGTCTTGATGCAATAGAGGAAGTGATTGAAGAGTTGAAAAGAGAAGTTCATGTTGTTACCCCCTTGGAAAAATTTCTTACTCATGTTTTGCTTAGTTTTAATGAGAGTGAAGAAAATGAGATTGAAAAGTGTTTAAGAGAACTTGAAGCTTTAGAAGAAGTCTCTCCATTGGAAGAACTTGATGACAAATTAAAGGGAAAAAAGGGGGAGAACACAAAAACTGAGTTAAAGATTTTGCCTTCTAATTTAAAGTATGTGTTTCTTGACGATGAGGGGAACAAACCAATGATAATAAGTAGCGAGCTAACCATGAAGGATGAAGAAAAATTAATTGTAGTGTTAAAGAAGAATCAAAATGCTAAGTGATGGACTCTTTATGACTTAAAAGGAATAAGCCCTTCCTATTGCATGCATATAATCTTAATGGAGGATGATTTTAAGTCGGTAGCCCAACCTCAATGTTATTTAAACCCTACCATGAAAGAAGTGGTTAGGAAGGAAGTGGTGAAGATGCTTGAGGCCGGAATGATTATCCTATTTCTGATAGTCCGTGGGTTAGTCTGGTACAAGTGGTGCCGAAGAAAGGTGGGATAACGGTAATTCGAAATGAAAAGAATGAATTAATTCCAACTAGAACCGTGACCGGATGGAGAATGTGTATTGATTACCGTAGGCTCAATAAAGTTACGAGGAAAGATCATATTTCCTTACCGTTCATGGACTAAATGCTTGAAAGGCTTTCCGGTTAGAAATTCTATTGTTTTCTGGATGGTTATTTGGGTTACAATCAAATTATTGTTAACCCGAAGGATCATGAGAAACAACTTTTACTTGTCCTTTTGGATTGTGTAATGCGCCTACTACTTTTCAGCGGTGTATGCAAGCCATATTTTTTGACTTGATTGAAAAATCCATTAAAGTGTTCATGGATGACTTTTCAGTTTTTAGGTCGTCATTTGATTTTTGTTTGAAAAATATAGACATTATGTTGGAAAGGTGTGTGAAAAATAATCTTGTACTTAATTGGGAAAAGTGCAACTTCATGGTTACAAAAGGAACTGGGCTCAGTCACAAATTTTCTTCAAAAGGGCTCGAAGTTGACCAAGCCAAAGTGGAAGTTATAGAGAAGTTGCCACCGCCAAGGAATGTCAAAGGAATTAGAAGCTTTCACGGACATGCTAGATTTTATAGAAGGTTCATCAAAGACTTCTCAAAGATTGCAAAGCCTTTGAGCAATTTGCTTAACAAAGATAAGTATTTTGAATTTGATGACTCTTGTATGCTTGCTTTTAACTCTTTAAAATAATGTTTGAATATCGTACCTATAATCACGACTCCCAATTGGAAACTTGACTTTGAACTCATGTGTGATGCTAGTGATTATGTCGTTGGTGTGGTACTTGGTCAAAGAAGAACGAAAATTTTCCATGCTATACATTATGCAAGCAAAGCTTTGAATGAAGCTTAAATCAATTATGCCACGAGCCTTAAGTATATGGGAAATAATGAGTAAGGGGTCTCTCCTTGCTTGTCTAGAGTGTCTAGTGTACGTCTCGTCTGGGGGCGATATGTGACACATGCGTTCCTATATCATAGTCTTTAGTGCAATGTGAATCTCAAATCCAATCAATTCACTTCTCTAAAACTCACAAACAAATTCAAATCATTTTCATTCTTCGGTATTGTTCTTCAAACCCTTTTTTCGGAAAGAGCACGTTATTTTTCCGTTCTACCGTAAACAGGCGTCGACCATAACTGCTAGAATGAGAGCTTAATGTCGCTCATAAAAAACACTTAACAATTTGTTGGCCGAACTATGGCTGCTCTGATTTCTCATACCAAATGAGGATACGTAGACACAAGACGGCGATGTCTTGACGAACAACCTTTCTCCCCTTCACTCGTAGTTTTCCAAACTACGTTGACTCAGACTTTCCCATTGCACGAAGGAATACGTAGGCATAGGGCGGCGATGTCCTATCGAGTATCCTTTTTCTTTTTCCGTTCTCGTTTCCGTTTAATAATAGGCTTTAGATGACACATCCTTTGATTAGACAACAAGTGTGGATTCCATTGAGTACAACGGGTGTGAGGGGTACTAATATCTTCCCCTTGCATAACTGACTCCCGAACCCAATATTTGGTTGCGATGACTTTGTCTTCTCCCTTTCTTCAAGTTTTCTTCGATCGTTGTCTTTCACTTCGTCAGGATAAATAACGTTCGGTGGTGACTTTTTTTTTTCTACCAGGTGTTTTTTGCATTTGCGACAGCTAGCGACTCTGTTGGGGAATCTGGTTCCCTATGCGAGTCAGTCATAACACTTGTCTGTTTCTGTTCTTTGGGTCTTTATTTTTTTATGCTTTATGTACGTTATCTGTTGTATATTATTGCATTTTTATCGCATTTTGCATTTGATTATCATTATCATATTGCTTTGCTGCTACTGTGTTGTTGGGTGGGTTTGTTCCATGAGAGATAAGCCCACTACACAGGCTTGTGTATACACTTAGGATTGGAGTGGAGAGTAGTGTGACTTGCATGGCGTCTGGCTACGTGTAGTTGACACGAAATTTACGTCCATACGAGGTTTTCTTTGGAGATGCTTTATCCGGTACGTCGGGTGCAAATGATAGAGTGTTGACTTAGAGAGCTTATGACCCTAGAGATTGTTCATTGGAAATCGGTTGAGGCCTCCTTGATTGATGATGATGTCAAATCAGGAATGGTGAACGTATCATCATTTCTCGACCTGAGAGTCTGTGATACTAAGGACCTGCTAGGATTGCCTTATGTCTAAGACTAGAACTCACATGTGAGAGGAGATAATAGAGTTCCCACAGACGGCGCCACTGATCTTGACGGCTGATCAAAATCTGAAGTGGGCCAGAGACAATCGTTTGTGACGCTAGGTGTGAGAGAGGAAGAGTGGGTGTACCTGCAAGGCACTTCGATGCTAAAGTAAAAATCGGGAGAAAGAATGCAAGTACAGAATATGTGTGTATTAAGGTGAATATTGAATACGTGACCCTCTCAAATGAGAGGGTTTTTATAGTGTCCCCAGTGCTTGGCCATTGGTCCCTATTTTCGGGGCGAGATAACTGTTTCCTGAAGAATAGGTAACTGCCAGAAACTAGTCGTTGGGACGGGTAAAGGTGCCCAGAATTAGTCGTTGCCACGGGCAGAAGCGCAATAACGGGCACAAGCATCGTGACTGTTTCTGGATGGTGGAACCGTGCGTGACGGGCAAGAACTGCTGAGGAGGGGTAGTTAACCCTGGAGGTCAACCGACCAGCCTTCCTCAGTAGAGGGGCAGAAAGGTAAATGTTGCCCTAAATTGATTGGATTTAGGCAATTTGGTCGTTCTGGGAGCAGAAGTGGATTAGGTCATGTCTAACCATTGGGTCAGTCCGAAACACCAATTAAACAAAAAGAATATTTTCCAAACTCGTAACTGAATACGTATTTCCTACCGCAGGTTACGCAAAACTTATTGTCTCGAGTGATAATTGATTACACACTTCTGATAACTAATTACTCAAAACTCACTACCTAATACTGAAATGTGTGATAATTGATTACGAACCCAAAATAATCAATTATATTTACTTGAATTATTATTTTTCTCAACATCCATCTAACCCTTACCTTACTTGAAAAAATTTCATGTATCTTATATTTCTGTTTTTAAATATGATTAACCTTCATTAAGTTATAGTTAATTCAGATAAACACTAATTCGATTGTTTTTTGTTCACAAGTAAAAGCTTAATTTCTTTTTCTTTTAAATATAGGATAATGCTAACCTATACTCTAATTATATGTTAAGAAATTTAAAAATAAAAAGTTTATATTGAATAAGCAATTATAAAATTAATTTTTAATTTTTAATTAAAATAATATATAATTTTTTGAAATAATTATATATTTAACTCTTAAGTGATACCTTTAGAGTACATGATAGGATTAGCTTTAAATATATATTAAGGTAAATGTCGAATCTTTATAAATATTAAACTTTAGTCATATATATTTTATAATTCATGCAAAATATGATTTGTGATAAATTGATATTGATAGCAAAAAATAAAAATGCATAAAACAAAGAAAAAACCATTTAAAAGGTCCATAGTATATAAGTATGTGCATAATTCAAAGTGTAACTGAATTGTTTGTTGTTTGTTGAAACTTGAAAGCTGAATATATTCTGCATCTTATGAAGTCAAACAAATCTTGCACCTTGAACTTCCTCTCCACAAACACAAATATCTACATCTTGTCTATACCTTTCACAAGATCTGCTATTGGGTTTTCTATAGACCTGTCAGAACAAATTAAATGACTTTATAGAAAAATGGTATGCCTCTTATCACATCACATTAAAGCTTGTTCATAAAGATAAGGATAATAATGCTTATTCAATAATTTTAGCTTTGATACAAAACTCACTCTTCACGCACAAGACACGCCAATAATGGATTCCACCAATATGAAGAGAAAAAAAATAGTTATTGACTTGGTCAATTTGGGACAAGGTTTGAGTGACTTTTGTTGGAAATTCACCTCACACCTTATGAAGAATTATCTTCAATCTTGATCTCAAGATTGATGAACAAACCTACAATATGATAATAATGATAATAACAATTAAGTATCAAGAACAACAAAAGAAAAGAAGAACAAACAAGAAAGAGAAGAAATATTTGGAGAGAATCTGTTACCCACAACTGTGGGATTTCTTATTGATTATAGAACTTTCAATTGCTCAAACTGCAACTGTGAAATCTATTCTATGTTGTGTTTGAATACAAAGCAAGGCACCCTATTTATAGTTTTAGGTTTACAAAAGTCCAAAACATAAAAGGCCCAAAATATTCAAATCAAATCTAATCATATCAAATTAAATCAAATCAATGAATTACATTTAACACACCACCTAATTCATTGTGTCTAAACTGTCTACTTTCATCATGGCTCTTAGTCTTCTGAAACTTCGACCTGCACTCCCTTCGTCATGATATCTGCAATCTGATTCTCAGTTCTGCAGTGTTCCAACTTCATCTTCCCTTCTGCTACCTGCTCTCGAAGATAATGGAATCTCATTTCGATGTGCTTGCTTCGACCATGAGCTATTGGATTCTTCGCCAAATTGATAGCTGACATGCTATCTATCTTCATGGTAATTGCTTCATGATTCTTCCCTGTGATTTCTTCGACCAAGTTCACCATCCAAGTTGCTTGACATGCACAAAGAGAAGCAGTTATATATTCTGCTTCATGTCGCGGTGAAATTTGGATACCAAACTATTGATTAGTTTGAATCTTATATTCATTTTGCAACCGAACTTTGATTTGTCCAAATGAAGGGATAAAGATCGAAATTCCCACAATGCGATGCAAATGCAAGGTTTAGATTGTTTAGGTTCGGGGGTTGGTTAAACTTAGGGAAGGTACTAGCATCCTAAGTTTCTGTAGTACTCTACAGGAACCTCTTGTTTTATGTTTGTTTATTGCTAATATGTTATCTACTTACTGGATTAAAGACCCTAGTGGTTTATTTCTAAGTATACTCGATAAGATGTCGCATCTTATGCCTACATATCCTTACGGGAGTGGAATCAGAGTATTTGTAGTTTCCCCTAAAGGGTTAGAGGAGTTCTTTGACTGTGGTCAAAGTTCCTACGGGTTTAGGGTAGTTGTTTTGATTGGGTTTAGGAGAAGAGATGTGTCTTCATTTTAAGGGAGATGTAACCACCACAAGTGTAAAGGGGTTGTGGAAAAATAGTCTTTGCATCGTCTTAAGAAAAGGGCTTAAGTACTCGGATTGTTTGACGAGTATGCCTTTATCACTCTTAAGGCAAAGTTCCTACATGTTTGATTGTATTGTTGTGGGGGTGGAGATTATATCTCACTTAAGATGATTAACATCTATTCTCTATTGTGTTTGAATATTGTTTTTAAGTTAATTGTTTGTTTCTATGTTGTAGAAAAATAAAGACAGGGTCCTTCCTATAGGGTAGGATCTATCCTAAGCGATCAACTTGAGTGGGATCAAGGATCGTGGGGAGATGATGCAAATGACGTGCAACTACACACAACATTGAATTATGTGTAGGTTTTTCCTTTGGACGGAATGCGATGCAGAAATATAAATCGCGATAATGTAAATGGTTGTAGGGTAAATTGCGGAAAAGTAAACCATACACGTACGCGTGAAAGCGCTAAGTGAGTGTGTGAGTTGTGGATAAATAAGAGCGAAAATAATAAAGCATACGCATGAAAGCGCTAAGTGTAAGTGTAAGTGAATGTGTAAGGTATAAGCGTGCACGATTGGTTTTATTTTACGCTGTGAGTTGATTTTAATTTTAGAGGGATTGATTTTGATTGTTTTAAGAAAATATTTGAATTGGTGAGGTTAATTTGATATAAAAAAGTGGTATTAATTATATTAGCTACGTTTTCTAGTAAAAAGGTTAGATGGTTAATTAATTTTTAAACAAGTCTAGATATCTAAGAGGTTTTATTTTTTTATAAAATTTGTCTAAATGTGAAGAGGTTTATCTTTAAGTAGGAATTGCTATTATAACATATTAAATTAAAAAGATTTTTCATAAAAGTGCTTTTAGTTATTATTATTAAATAGATCTTAAATTATTATAAAAAGATTTTATTATTATGAAAAAAAGTTAATTAAAATTAGAAAAGGGGATTAATTTAAATATAAAAGGATAAGTTATTAATTAAAAACAAAGGTTTAAAAAACATACCTTATATTTTCAAGTTAATTAAAATGGTTTCCACTAAATAAAATGATCTTTAATTATAGGCTATATATTTTCTAAAAGGTTTATTGAATAATAAAAAGGTAATTTTTTTATAAAAAAAGATTAAGAGGTAATTAAAGGTTAATTTAATTTAAATGTTGGTTAGTTTAATATAAAAAGTTAATTGAATTTGTTTAAATAAAAAAACTTATTTGGAAAAGGTTTAACGTGTTGATTGGAAAAAAGGGGTAATTAAGATTGTAAGGGTGGTTAGTGGGTGATGTGTGTTTAGTGAGTGTTAGTGAGATGAGGTTTCATTACACTATGATGAGCACACACACACACGATTACAACAACACAAGCAAAACGAGAAAAAAATCCTAATCCTCTTCAATTTTCCCTCTTTCGCCGCCGATTGTTCCACGTCTCCGTCTCGGTCTCCCTCATCACTAGCTTTCCGTCGATCTTTCTTCATCTCCTCTCGTTCGCTCTCTCCGTTTTTCACACCTGAAACACAAACAAAAGAATCAAAAGTTTCAATAAGTTAAACGCGAAAAGGGGGATTACCGTGAGTTGCGGTCGACGGAGATTCGAGATGACGCGGCGATGGTGGTTTTCGTCTCATCGGCTCCGATGATTTCCGACGACGGTGAATGGGTCTCACGGTGGATTCTGAGGAAGGAAGTGGAGGCTCATTCTGGTGGTGAAAGTTGTGTCGCGACTTGAGGGTGATGGCGACGATTTGCGAAGGTATTTGGTGGTGGGTTCGCGGCTAATGACAATGGCTACGACAGGTTCGCGGCGGAGCTTGAGGAGATAAGTCTTCCTTCTCTCGAACTCTTATGCTTTCTAGGGTTTTGGATTTAGGAGTTGTTTGTGTGGATTTTTCGTATCCTTGCTGTCTGTGAATCCTTCTTCTTTTATAGGCTCCTTGAGCCAACAGATGTTGATTGGCAATGAATCCCTTTCCTTTTCGGTTTGAATTTGTCTGTAACATGTTGGAGCCTTTTGTTTTGGCATAAGCCAAATTTGAAATATTTCCTTTCTTGTCTGATTTCATTGATGCTTGTTTAATGTGGATCTCAATCTGTGTGATTTATGTCAATGCTATACCTGTCCAAATTCAATAACCGAAAATTGCTAAATGTATTCGAATTGGATCTTTTCCTCAAACGGGTATATCCTCTTATTTTGCTAACTCAAGTTTTGGGACTTGGCAGGTGTAGATAGCAAGTGATTTGGGCCAAGGAAGAATTAGCAGCCCATAGTTCATCGTGTCCTGATGTTCTTGTTTTTCTATCTCAAGTTTGATGGCATCTGATTAACCTCTGTTTTGGTCTTTGTTTTGATACGCTTGTTTTGGGAAGTGCAGGGTTGCTGATCTTGAAGCTTCCACAAGATACCTACTTCTTTCTATGGCGAAACCGACAAAGCTAACAAGGTATAAGGTCCTTCATATTTCACATTTCTTTCGAAGTTCTGTTGACTGTTTCTGAACTCCCGTCGTGTTTGCTTGATAGGTTGTTGTTTCGAATTGTGCTGAGCTATTTGAAGTTGGTCGTTGAAGTGCTTGTTGTTGCCACTGATGTGTTGTTTTAATGTCGTTGCGGTGGTTGGAAGTAATGATGTCTTTGGGTACCTTGAGTCATCGGAATTTCGTAAGAAAACACTCCACAACAGTGTGTTGATTCCATGCTTTTCTCGTCTTATTAGTGTTGTTTTTCTTTGCAGCTGTTATATGATAATGGTGGGCATAAATTCGGGATTGCGGTAGTTGGGGTTTTGCGACTCGTCGAAGGTGTGCTTCTATCCCCCCTGTATAGTTAAAACATTAATACAACTCATATTCATGTTTTTTGTCTGATGACTTTTAGGATGAAGTTCAAGTACGACTTTTGTCCACAAAGTTCAAATATATCTTAGTGCTGAGAATGGAGGAGGAGGTGTTGAGCGGACCACGAGGTCTCAACCTTGATGGCCTCAAGAAGTATTACAAGGTAGCTTATGAAGCAGTGAGAAAATACAACCCGAATGTTTACGTGACCATGTCAAATCCATTGGGTGCAGGTTCTAAGTTCTTCTCTCACTTGTCAGTGGCTTAAACGAAGTAGTCCTTGATGTGCATTACTACAATCTTCTTCAGATGCCTTCAATGAATGTTCAACAAACGTCGCCTCCAAAAGGAACAACAGAGCCTCAGATCTTAGCAGTGTCTCTTCAACAAATTCTTAGTTTTGCCGGTAAACGTATATTGATAGTTTCCTTCAAGAGCACAATACATATTTGAGATGATTATATGTTATTTCTTTTGGCAGGAGGATGTACTGGTGAGTGAAGTATACAAGGTGCGTATATGCGAGACTGCCAGATACATGCCCAAGCACGACTGGATGTGTATTCTTGCGGAATGTTCTAGTTTCTGCTTTTGATGTATTCAACCTTTGATCCACGACACTGAGGTGTATCTCTTTATGTATTCGGTATTTAGCGAGAAAACTGCTCGAAGCTAGCATTTCTCCATTTTCTTTAGATTCTGTACATGCTTGCTTTGATTGAATGTGACTTGTTCCTGCTGTAGGTAATGCAACGGGTGCAGTTCGATTCAGGTTGCTTAAAATACATACCATCCAATGCTGCTAGCATGCTCATGTAACCGTTCCTTCACGTTGTTTGGTTAATTATTAATCCTGACTTGTTCCCTTTTCTAATAGTTACTTGTGATGAAACTATGTTCTTTGTAGGAAAGGGTACGAGCTGTGGCGTTCGAACCAAAGTCGTACTTCTGGCGGCACCTCAAAATTGTTGACTTTGGCGATGTTCGAACTGGTAGTTGTTCAGTAACAGTCTTGTGATCTTGTTTGCAACAAAGGCTCTCGCATCTTGCAGGGACTTACCGAAGCTACTCGTTTACTCTTGGTGAGTGAATCGTTCTGTCAACTTGGCTAGCTCATCAGCTTCATTACTGTTTGACTTGAGGTCATTTGATGAAGGATAATCGTCTGGGATAGTCTCACTTTTATCTGAAACAAGTAATACAATTCATGCTGCTTACGGTGTTCAAGCAAAGCTGTAGACTCGTTTGACGAAGACGCATCCAAAGTAGTGCCAAATTGAAGACCTCCAGTGTAAAATAAACTTGGCGAAGGTGGCTCAATGTCACCACATATTGCTTTTAAGTCATCAAGATTCTCTTTAAGAACTAAGTCATCTGGTTCACCAACTCTTCCCTGTGCACTTATTGAAACTGGACCACGTTCCATGGAAAAGGCATCACGAATCGGTTTGATAACAGTTGAAACCTGGGTATACCTCTCGTCCATATTCTGGCCAGAGTTATCAATTGTATCAGCTTTAATTAATTGTATAAGTGCAAGTATGTTTCGTGTAATAACGAAACAAGTCATGTAATTAACATTTTTTCAAAAAGAAGATATGTTGGCCAATCACAACTGCAGCCACTTTCCTTTAAGTGTTCTCGTGACTTAATCAACACTTTGGCACCCTCCTGGATCTTATGTGGGCCTCGTATAAAAATGAAATTCGATTCTACAATTGAAATAAAAGCTCCCAAGTTCCTTTGGATTTGCATGGAACATGATTCTTGGTTTTTTTATTTAAAGGTTAATTATCCAAACTTGGTTTTACTATCCCAACTCAAATGGTTCGAACTTAACACAAATTGAGATCCTCCACTTGATAACTAATAATCCCCCTTTTAAAATTGAGTGCACCACCTGTAGTGTAATACTTCAACGAATGTCCAACCAAAACTCGGATGAACACCCCTGAGACCAAAGGGCAAGAAACCTATTGAGTGCACTCAATGGCTTTTTTGAATTTCTAGCAGTGAACCTAACTTCATAAAACAAAACAAACAAACAGGTTAAAATGGTTAGTTAAGCATAATGATTGACTTAAATGATATGCAAAAAAAATGCCCGAGGAGGTGGGATCTTAAGGTCAAAAATTAAGGTGCAACACTTCGCATGATGACAATGCCACTACTGGTTCCTTTCTCGAATTTCAAGCAACTGGTGCACCACCTAACATAAACACATACCCAGCTGTGGATTTTTGATCCTCAACATCACTACACCAACTGGAGTCTGTGTATCCCACTAACTTGCATTCTTCTCCTTTATCCGCTGCTGGAAACAAAATCCCATAGTCGAGAGTTCCTTTCAGATACCTCAGTATCCTCTTCGCTGCTGCTAGGTGTGATACCTTTGGCTTCTGCATGAATCTACTTACCATACCAACACTGTATGCTAAGTCAGACCTTGTGTGACAAAGGTATCTAAGTGACCCAATAAGTCTTATATATTGGGTTGGGTCGACATCATATTCATATGAATCCTTCAACAGTTTAATCTGGGCTCAGTTGGAGTCGAAGTTTGGTTGCAATCTTGCATCTCAAATCTCTTGAGTATTTCGCCTGCATATCTTCTTTGATTCATCATCAAACCTCTACTTGTCTTGTAGAATTCGATGCCAAGGAAATATGAGAGATTTCCCAAGTCTGACATTTCAAACTCCTCACTCATGTCATGTTTGAAATCTTCGATCTCCTTCTTGCAACTCCCTGTTATCAACAAATCATCAACATAGAGACATAGTATAAGCAATTCGCCATTGCTTCTTTTTACATATACTTCATGCTCAGTTGTACACTTCACAAATTCTCTCTCCCTTAAGAAGCTGTCGATTTTCTTATTCCAAGCTCTTGGAGCTTGCTTAAGTCCATACAGGGCTTTATGAAGCCTATACACCTTTCTTTCTTCGCCTTGTTTCACAAACCCAGCTGATTGTGCAACATAAACTTCTTCGTCTAAGGGGCCATTAAGGAATGCACACTTCACGTCCATCTGACATGTGTGCCAGTTGTTCATATTTGCTAGACCAACAACCAACCTAATTGTTTCGATTCTAGCAACAGGTGTGAATACTTCATCAAAGTCGATTCCTTCCTTCTGAAGAAATCCTTTCGCCACAAGTCTCGCCTTGTGTCGAGTTACTTCTCCTTTAGGATTTACCTTTACCTTGTAAACCCACTTCACATCAATTGCCTTCTTGCCTTGCGGCAATTCGACAAGTGACCAGGTATCATTGACTTCGATGGACTCCAATTCTTCAGTCATTGCTTTCATCCACTTCGAATCTTTCAATGCCTCAGCTGCATTGACTGGTTCGACATCTGCATAGAAAGCATAGTGTACCAGCTCACCCTCTTCATCGACTACATCATCTGATGTAATTACACATTCTTGCAACCTTGCAGGTATGTGTCTTGTTCGTCGAGGTCTGCTTGAACCTGTTTCATCTGCAACTGGTTCCTGTCGAACTTCTATTTCGACTTCAGTGGCTGGTTCTTCACAAGAGATTCTCACTGAATCCTTCTTGGCATTCTCAGTCCAATACCATTCTTTAAGCTCATATATGATCATGTCCCTACTGATCACTACCTGCTTATTCACTAGGTCGAACAGCTTGTAACCTCCTGTCGAATGATATCCTATCAAGATCATCTGATTCGACTTATCATCAAGCTTCCTTCTCAACTGATCTGGCACATGTCTATGTGCTATAGATCCAAACACCTTCAAGTGACTGAGACTAGGCTTGACACCAGACCAACATTCTTCTGGTGTGATTCCTTCAAGCTTCTTCGTCGGACATCTGTTCAATATATATGTTGCTGTCGAAACTGCTTCTCCCCGTAATTCTTTAGGTAGATGCTTTCCATTCAACATACTTCTCACCATATTCATTATGGTTCTGTTCTTGTGTTCTGCAATCCCATTTTGCTGTGGAGTGTAAGGTGACACCACCTCATGCACAATCCCTTCTTTTACACATAGTGTATCGAACTCTTTTGATACATACTCTCCACCACCATCAGTCCTCAGAATTTTCAGCTTTCGACCACTATGTCTTTCGACCATGGACTTGAATCTGGAAAATACCTCAATCACATCACTTTTGTTCTTAATGAGGTAAGTCCACAGCTTTCGACTGTAATTATCTATAAACGTGACAAAGTATCTATTGCCACCAATCGAATCCACCTGGATTGGACTACATACATCAGAGTATATGACTTCAAGTATTGCCTTCGACTTCCTTCCTGCATCCTTGCTGAAGCTATTCTTGTATTGTTTCGACTGAACACACTCCTCACAGACTTCACTTGGAATGTCGATTTCTGGTAATCCTGAAACCATATTTCTTCTCTTCAGTTCTCTGATGTCATTAAAGTTGAGATGACCTAGTCGAAAATGTCATAACCACTCATCTCTACTAGTTACAGTTGCTAGACATCTGTGCTCCATCACATTGAGTCCAATCTTGAAGGTCCTATTCTAAGACATTGGAGCCTTCAAGATTAATCTACCACCTGCGTCAATAACTCTCATTATCTTGTCTTCGACAACTACCTTGTAGTTCTTTTCGACAAGCTGCCATATACTTAGCAAATTACTCTTCATGCCTGGTATGTACAACACATTGGAAATTGTTGACCTTTTTCCATCTTTCCTCATAATCAGAACATCACCAACACCTTCAGCTGCTAGAGTGTTGTCATTTGCAAACTTTACTGTGTTCTTCGATGAGGGCTTCATGTTGACAAACCAATCTTTCCTTCCAGTCATGTGTGATGAGCATCCTGAGTCCAAGTACCACTTGTCGCTACTCGAAAAATGCATCGCGCAACGACGGGGAGGCGAAAAGGATAGACAGAAGAGTCGCCACCGAACTTTATTTATCCCACGAGGGGAAAGGAAAATATCGAGAAAACCTTAAGAAAGAAATGGATAAGATGGTCTCGCAACCATGAACGGGTTCGGAAGCCGGTTATGCGAAGGGAAGGTATTAGCACCCCTCGCATCCATCGTACTCGATGGGAACCTTTTGTTTGTCGATGTGTGAATTTATTTGCTTAAATATTATGCTAATAAGAAGTGTTCCACAGGGTAAAAGAAATAGGGTTTAGAAACGGGGAAAGATAGGTAACGGGGGGAAGAGAGGACTCGATAGGACTTCGCGGTCCTAGGCCTACGTATTCTCAGCAGATATGAGAAAGTCAGAGTCGACGTAGTTCGGGGAACTACAGATGTGGGGGGAATATGCTCGCCAAGACATCGCCGTCTTGTGCCTACGTATTCTCATCTGGCATGAGAAATCAGAGCAGCCGTAGTTCGGCCTACGGTGTGTTGATGTTTTTTATGGATGATACTATCGTGCGCATTCTAGCAGTTAGGTGTTTTGCTGCTCGCTCGTTGGAGACTTAGGCGTTACCTGTTTGCGGTAGAACGGACGTAACATATCCTTTTTGAAAGATTGATTAGTTTTCGCCACGCGAGGCAAGGAGTCACGTTTGATTGATTGGATCGTTTTTTAGGGGGCGAGACAGGTCTTCGGATAGTAACCCCTACGGGTAGTACCCAATTCTTTGTCTCAAAGTTTTTGTTATAAAAGGGTGTGGTGAACGAGGCGTCTTCGTATTGAAAGACGAGCATCAAAACCACCCTCACTACAGTGGGCATCCCTACGCTCGGAGAAGAAGAGGTCTACACCCAATCCTCTCTCTTTAATTCAATACAAAGGGAACTTCTTTCTCTTATTAAAGGTATTTTTGGTTTTGAATGGTAAATGCTTTGCGACAGAGAACCCTACGGTAAACGTCAGCACTCGGGATAGGAGAAGGCCTACGCCTAACCACTCCACGACCATTCAAGTTTTTGTTATGAAAAGATTTGAAAATGCTCTCGGTACAGGACCGAGGTTTTAGGTGTGAAAAGGTTACGGGCTGAAGTTGTGAAAGGAGAGGTGGATAAAGTCGCGTCCTCGTATCGAAAGACGAGTATCGAGACCACCCTCACTACAGTGGGCATCCCAACACTCGAAGAAGAAGAGGTCTACACCCAATCTTCTCTCTTTAATTCGATACAAAGAGAAATCAATTTATTATGGTTTGAAAATGGACTCGGTACGAGACCGAGGTTTTTGAAAATGCACTCGGTGCGGAGCCGAGGTTTTAGGAGAGGAGGATATGGATGAGTGCGAAGAATACGAGCGTCTTCGCATTGAAAGACGAGTGTCAAAACCACCCACACTACAGTGAGCATCTCGAAACTCGGAGAGGGAGAAAGTCTACACTTAATCCTCTTTTTCCAATTCAAAACGAATATAACTCGATTCCTTTATTGAAGATGGTTTGATAGCGTCAATGAATCAAATCGTGACGAGAAATGAAGAAAGAAAGGAGGTGGTCTCAGACCCAACATTACTCATCAATAATTTGACTGGTAATGAATTACGGAGGTCTCGTCATCGACCCAAAAAGGCGAAAAAATGCCCAATAACAAATGCGAAGTAATATTCAACCTCCAAATAAAATGCATAAAAAAACATAAAAGAAAATATTTTTTAAAAAAGAGGTTTCTAAAAAGAAAAGAATAATAAAAGAAGTATGAATATATATTTTAAAAGAAATTAACATGGTAGAATCTATATATGTAAAATAAAATTATAATATAATACATATTTACAAAATTAAGATGTACAATAAACAACAAAACTTTAAAAGGATAATAGGATAAAAAAAATAATATATACTTGATAATGTTAATTAAGAAAAAATAATAATAATAAAGACAGAGGCATGGTTCAGCATAATACCAAGGGGTAAAACGAATTGAGTGATAAACGAACAAAGTTTAGATCAAGGTATTAACACAATACACTTCCACAAAATCAAATTGATGGGTCAAAACGTCATCAACTCGAGCCAGAAAAGCCTCACATCACTTTCTGAAATCATCGACACCATGGAGTTTGTCCGCCGATCGCCTTTCTCTTTCGCTCAACTAACCTCATCTTTTCTCTTTCAGTTTAATGGGTTTTCAAGGTTTAAGGGTGAGATTGTATTTTGGGTTACGAAAACGAAGTGTTCGGATGTTTCTGATATGGTTTTCGATTGGGGTTGCTGGGTTTAAATGATGGGTTCCATTGTTACTGAAGCTTTGGGATTGAAGGAGGTTTCGGTTTGGATTTACGGTTGGTCGTGGAGGTAGAAGGATTTGAACAGAGGTGTTGTTGGTGTGTGAAAGGGGGTTTCAAAATAAGGGTTGGATTGAAGTGTATATGTGCACACCAACTGTTTGTGAAAAGGTTTTGAAGTTGTTGTTGAAGAGCAGGTTTTGTTGTGGTGAGTTTCGAATATTTGAAGAGCGATGACGGCTGGAGATGATTGAGTTCATATGGTTGAAAGTTTTGGAGTGGATGCTGTTGTTGATTTGGGAGGTTGTTGATGTTCGATTCATGGAGGATTCAGAGAAGATTTATGGAATTGCAAGTTAGGCGAAGATGGTGAAGCTTAAAGCTGAAGATTGGGGATTCGCGGTTTGGTGTTTTTCCTGGTTCTGAGTGTTTCAGAAGTTTATTGTGAAGGTTTTGAGTTATTGAATCCTTGTGTATGACTCAAACTAACATTACAGCAAGATCAAACTGATATTGTAGTGGCAAAACCAAGATGGATAAATTGAGTTCGAAATGTTACCGTGACTGTTGTGGTTGTACGTAACAGAAGGGCCCGTCAGAAGCGTCGTGTAGTTGTCGAGCCTGAGGTAGTGCGTTTGTGTTACAGCTTGTGTTGTTGTAGGGTTGGAGAGCTTGTTGCTTGTGTTGCGGGAAATGGGACTGAAAGATGCTTGAGTGGTAGTGTTCATTTCTGCTAGGTGATGAACATGAGTTTCTCTAGAATGATCACCATGAACACGACGATTGTTGTGGATTTCTCGGTTCCATCTCAACAACTTCAGGTACAGGTTCTGATTTGAAGATTGATTTTGTTGAAGGTTTGAAATTGATAGTCTGGGATTGTGGTTTTTGTGTTGATTTTCAGAACTTGGTAACTGGGTTTCTTTGTGTTTTGAGTTTTTTGAGAGTTAGAGATGGAGAGATTCAACAGTTGATGGTTTTGTTCTGGGCTTTGTGTTATTGGTTGAATCGTTGTGGGGAAAAATTGGTAGCAGGTTTTGATCCAGAGGAGGAATGAAAGTGTGGTTCTTCATGTCCCCCCACCAATGAAGATTAAGTTGTGTTATATTGCTGGTTGGTTTGGTTTTCACTACAGGTTGCAGGTTTGTACAACCTAGTGTAGCAGGGGGCAGGCTGTATTGTCGCAGAGTTGTCTGGTGTGGAGGATGTGTTTTGTTGGGAAGTAGTAGCAGTGATGCTGTTGTGCAAGGGTTGGAGCAGTAATAGCAGGTATTGTCTGGCATGGGATTTGTGTTAGCTGCAAGTTTGTTGTCATGATGCTGCAGGTTATTATGTGGTGTGGTATTGGTGCAGGTTTTGTCTGGCGGTACGGTTTTGTCCTATGTCACTTTGGAGTGTGGCAGCATGTTTGGGGCTGGTGTGTTGCGTTTTTACAATGCTGTACCGAACGGCTTGCTTTGATGTTGTGACTGGCTTTTGATTTCGCCGGTAAAAACAACACCCCCATTCCTTGTACAAATTTTGTTAAAGTTTTATGAATCCCTTGATTTGTTTGTTCTTCTTCTAAATCATAATTGGACAATTGTTGCTGCCTCAATTTTGTGATTGTGCAGGTTCTGCTGATGATCAAGTGGAGAAGTACGAGCTGTGTTTCGGTCAGAAGTGAAGCGCCAATTAAACCTGAACTTCGCAGATGAGCACTCGATTGAGCAGACGAGTTAGCAACACAGACCTGGATTTTCAAGTTCAGATCCAAACTTTCCAGCTCAATTTCACAACATAAAGCAACTTTTGCTCTTGTGATGGCTATCAATTCACAAGATGAGAAGGTGAGATATTAATAATGGGTCCTCTCGTCATTTTCTAATCGCAAACCGTCCATGCCTCTAAGGACACTTTCATAATTATTGGCATGAGAAGCATTTCTTCCAGCCCGTGTTATTCTCTGAGGATCAGAAGACCCGATCGGTGAACTTCTTTGCCCACCCAAAATTCGGTGTCTCTTTTTTTTGTCTGTTTGACTACAACTTTTTCTCAAGACAGCGCATTTCCCAAAGTGACATCACATTTTCAAAGATAGGTTTCAAGGAAGGCCAAAAATTATTCTGAATGTCGAGGACTTCAAAAACAGTCTGCAGGCCAGATTTCATAGGAAAACTGTTTTCCAGTTCGGGTACATTCTCACCCAGTAATACCTTGATTACTGCAGTTGCAGAAGATGATATAGAACGAAGATTATAGCCCCCCCTCAAGAATAACAAGCATTTTCCCACCAGATAGGGCATTCAACATGTGCGTCATCTGTGCATAGCCAGAGGGAGTAATATCACAACCTCCTGGGGGATCACCTCTGGCAGCATCAAATCCTGCTGATATTATGGTAAAATCTGGAGCAAATTCAGAAGCTATAGGAAGTACAACTTGCTGAAATGCAAAATTGTAATCATTATCACTCACACCACCTCGACTCCATGGAATATTCACACAGTATCCTTCTGCACCCATGTAACCAACCTCATGAGCACCTCCAGTACCAGGATAAAATGTTCCGTCCTCGTGTCTATGCAATGAAATATACAAGACTGATTTGTTTTTCTCAAATATTTCCTGAATCAGGGATGCTAGTAATCCACCTTTTGAAGAATTGTTTTTTTTTTCTTTAACAGGTTTGATGTCTTACAAGCTAAAAGTGGGGTTGATTCTGGTATGGGCAGCATTGCAGCAGTGATACAAGTCGTACGAATTTGGTTTGTGGTTTCTGTGCGTGAATTATGTTGTAGAATGAAGTTTTTTAATGAATCATGGGAGGTGAGGTCACAACATGATATTTGTGAAATGGTGCAGGTTATGAATGGTTGTTGCTCGGAACTGAAGGCCTTGAAATTCATGGAGTCCCTGCGACATTGTTGCTTCACACGGTATGCTGTGAGACGCGAAACAACGGCTGGTTTGGTAGCTAATGCCTTGTGTATCGTGAAAATTTGCGCTACAACTTTGTTTCATTCGCCGTACGGTATTGGGTGTTGTATAATTCTGTTGTATTGGTTTTGCAGGCTATTCACTTGGTGGGTACCAACAGGATTCCGCAAACAAGCTGGAAACATCAGCTCCCCTTATTTTCTTCACGCCGCCGTATCCGTATGCTTCCATCGTGAATTTATTCGTAAAAGGAACTCCAAGACCAATGGGCTATGAAAACAACTCTGTCCTGTTCCCGTGTTGTTCTTTTGGGCTAACTTCACAGCATGTATTTTGGTTTTCCATAGGGAAACTTTTGATCATCATATTTTGTTTCTTTTTAATATTATCAAAAGATGGGATTTGAGCTCTTCTATTAACAAGAGACTTGTTGGAAATTTTAACATTTCAATTTGAACACATTTTGATGGCTTGATCGATGCAGCAGTGATTCTATGAATAGATTTTTAGATCCATTTGGCTTATATGTATGAAGGGTAAATGAAGAGTGAGGCTTATTTCTTGCAACTGATGAAATAACTATTTTCTTTGTGGCTTGCAATACGTCGATGTACTGAGGTTTGGGTCATAAACGACATGTTCATGCCTTTATCAATGCTTTGCCTCAAAATCAAATAACTTGAAATCAATCAAAGTTATCTTGCGGTTTGCGCTTTATTTGTTCTTTGAAACGCTTTTATGTGATGCTTTAGAGTGACTCCCTGTAATAACCGACTTTCAGAATCCATAAACCAAAGCTCACCTTGTCTTGACTCTAATACACACTTGAAAAGAGGCGTACATGACTGGAAAACTTTAAAACCTTGGTTACAACCTGTATTCTTTGAACTTCTGAATAACTATTAGTGGACGAATATACAGATGAAGTTTATATACAGGTAGGGCAAATTTTAGGGTGCAATAGCTGCCCCTATTCAAGCGACTTGAACCTGAAGGGATGAAAAGCGAACGACTTTCGAACATTCAAGGTAAAAGGTGATTGAATACAAAAGAACCCGGAAATTTGCCAACCGCAAAAAGAAACCTCTGTCATTGCTATCAGGCGTTTATATCAAGTAGAACATCTGACCTCGTCGTCAGTCATAAATCAAGTAAACATCTGACCTCGCCGTCAACTTTAATAGCGTCTAACCTCGCCGTCAGAACTCAATATCTAAATGGTAAACCACCTGACTTTGCCGCCAGTCCACAAAATAATCTGACTTCGCCATCAATTCTCAAACAATCTGACTTCGCCGTCAAATTTACAATATTTTCTGACTTCGCCGTCAAAATTTCTTTAAAATCGTCTTCTGACTTCACCGTCAAATCTACAATATTTTCTGACTTCGCCGTCAGTCATAAATCAAGTAAACATCTGACCTCGCCGTCAATTCTCACATAACCTGACTTTGCCGTCATCTCTTAAAACAATCTTCTGACTTCGCCGTCAATTCTTAAAATAATCGGTAAAAGCATTTGACCTCACGGTCAGGCCTCGACATTAAGTCGGTAAAAAGATCCAACCTCGCCGTCAGTCCTCTGTTAAATACAAAAAGATATTGAATCCAAAGATACGATTACCCGACATTGCCGTCAAGACAAAATCCAACATCGCAGTTGGAAGAACCAAATTACCTGACATCGCTGCCAAGAACAAACATCTAGCATCGCTGCTAAAGAATCAAACCACTCGACCTTGCCGCCGAAAATAAACACCCAACCTCGCCGCTGAATAAACAAATTACTCCGACATCGCCGCCAGAAACAAACATCCAACCTCGCCGCTGAATAAACAAATTACTCCGACATCGCCGCCAGAAACAAACATCCAACCTCGCCGCTGAATAAACAAATTACTCCGACATCGCCGCCAGAAACAAACATCCAACCTCGCCGCTGAATAAACAAATTACTCCGACATCGCCGCCAGAAACAAACATCCAACCTCGCCGCTGAATAAACAAATTACTCCGACATCACCGCCAGAAACAAACATCCAACCTCGCCGCTGAATAAACAAATTACTCCGACATCGCCGCCAGAAACAAACATCCAACCTCGCCGCTGAATAAACAAATTACTCCGACATCGCCGCCAGAAACAAACATCCAACCTCGCCGCTGAATAAACAAATTACTCCGACATCGCCGCCAGAAACAAACATCCAACCTCGCCACTGAATAAACAAATTACTCCGACATCGCCGCCAGAAACAAACATCCAACCTCGCCGCTGAATAAACAAATTATCTGACATCGCCGTCAAAACAAACTTCTCAACATCGCCGTTGAAGAATTAAATCATCTGACATCGCCGTCAGAAACAAACTTCTCAACATCGCCGTTGAAGAACCAAGTCAGTTGACCTCGCCGTCAAAACAAACTTCTCAACATCGCCGTTGAAGAATCAAACCACTTGACATCGCCGTCAAAATAAACATTCAACATCACCGCATCCTTTGGTGACAACTACAAAAGAAATCCGTTGGGGAGACAGCATGAGCTGGGGTCTAGCCAACACACGGGCGAAGATACTAGTCATCTGCGGGACTTACTTGAAACAGAAGGGTAACGACTCAGCTTATGTTTCGCATGCATATGTTTGAATATGACGAAATGCTCCATGCGAAATGGAAATGCTTCGTGTTTGGGTGGATGCTATGCATGTATGTAGATGCAAATGAACCACTTTAGCAAAATAAATGCTAAAGAGAAAGAGCCAACTCTGTTGAGTCATAGCTAGATACGCCTAGCGCAAATAAACTCATGCTGGGGAATGCAAGCCGTGGATGGCCTCCGAGAAAACTTCTGGGTAAAACTGCTCCGTTAAGAACAAAACCACTCCGCTGGGGATCCAAATCAAACTCTGCTGCGGAAAACGTCCCGGATGGCCTATCAGCCTACAACTCTTCTGGGGATCAAGCAACTTGGCTGGAGACAACAACTCCACTCTGGCGGGGAAATTGACCATGAATGATTAGCCAGAATAAACCTACTGGGGAAACACAGCTAATTGCCGAGGAATAACTCTCTTCTGCCGGAGATTGAATCCACTATCTGTTAGGGATATTGAACAAGATTTACTGGGAGATTATCCCACACTCTCTCTGCTGGGGATGGAGATGAACGATCTTTGAGTCAGCTCCACTTTGTGGGGAAGAAAATTAACTTCGCTAACTTGGCTGTGGATTAGATAAGGAGGGAATCAACATCAATCTCTGCTTGGGGAAAGTGAGAAGTAAACAAATAAAACTTCCGCTTGAGGAATGAGTCAATGACCTAGACTTTGATGGGAAAGGAGTCAATTGTTCAGACTCTGTGGGGATAACAGTACTGCACTCGCCTCACTGCTGGAGAAATGAACCCAAATCTGCTTCTATAACTCTGATAAGCTCTGAAGATATGGAGAGGAATGCATCTCCTTTGTTTACGATTTTGCCCCAGCCTGTGGGACTTTTGTAAAAACCTTCCTCGAAAGGAAACCTGAAATTTCGGTACCCTGATGGTTAGATATGAACTGCCCCAGCGCTTCGAACCCCGAAGAAGTGCTTCAAGTTAATTTCCTTTCTGGACAAGGATAGTCTTTGTGCTCTTCGGGTGACCTGCCCCAGCTTTGAAGTGATTTTCCCCTAATTGGCTGATTTGTAGAGAAGTGCCCCTGGCTGACTTCGAGAGATTTATCAAATCTCAACCTGATTGCCCCAGATTAACCGACCTTAGGGAATGGCGTCTTCGACTGGCCTTCGAGTGGTTTGATGAGTCTCGACCTGATTGCCCCAGATTAACTGCATCTAGGAATGACCGACTCTGCTTACGTTTACCTGACGTGACTTGCCCCTGCTCAAAGGAGTACTCGGGCGCTCTATATCTTATTTCTATCAAACTTCGCATTGTAGAAACTTTCCTGATGTCAAATGCTTTCTCACGAGTAAAACAATTTGTTTTGCAAAAGATAATATTAATGCAATGCATATGACAGTTTTGAAATCCAAGTCTGTTCACTGGAAAAAAAATGTGGCATTTAGTGAACGAATCACTTATCAGAAATATCAATATCCATACCCATAGGGTAAGAAAAAAAAAATCCTTTTAGGAGTCAGTTTCGACGCGATCTTTACCGAAGTATGCTTTCGAAACAAACCAGCTTCAATTAGGACTTTTGACGGTTGTAACTTGGTCAGGTTCACGGTTTGAAAGAAAAGATATGAGGCTCAAAGTTCTGTTTAACACACCCACTCTCCTTAATATTCTCCAATCCTATGTTCAGCTAATTCGACACAAGCGCTCACCTCTCAAAGGTTAAATGACTAGAGTGATGGTTCGGGAAACCACAAATTTTTGGAGTGACTGTCACTCGCTTTTCGTCTTTGGTGCCTGGAGTCACACGACTTGTTTTTCATCATTTATTCTCTATTTTTCATGGACTGACTCTTTTGAGTATATCATTGATTTCAAAGTCCATCGGGATGCCCTAATTTTTGCCTAAGCCATTTGTTTTCAAGTTATCGACTTAGCGGGCCTTCATTTTTTTTATTTTGATTCTTTTTTTTTTGAACAAATCGTATGACACCGGCTTGTCTGACTTGTTGAAGGGGTTGTGACTGTTTCACTCCTTGGCTGGTGAAGGATAACCATTGTGGTTCTTTAGGTACGACCTATATGGGTGTGATTGATCCTCGAACAGGAACACTCCTCTTGCAATTTGGATGCTCGGTCAAATTAACTGACACCTACCCTGCCCCAGGTTAAGATTGAAGGTTTTTTTTTTGTTTTTCAGAAAGAAACTCCTACTACTAGGCTCAAAGGGGTTAACAAAGGATTATCTTCCTTATATCTCCGGTGTTTAGGAATTTGAAACAATGCATGTACATCATCAGCAGAGATTTTATTCAAAAGCATACATTCGGAAGTTTGCGTCTTTAAATTTCGTCATCCTCCCTCGGATTCCGCTTTAACAAGCGTTTGACAATAATAAAAGCATTGAGTGAACACGAATGGATTTAATCAAAACAAACATATTCAATTCATTATCATTATCAACTGAAAACAACAGAGTTCCACAGACAAGATTTGCAAATAAGTTCAAATTTAAATAGAAAAGAAACTACAAATGCAAAGAAATGACATGATAAAAAGATTGCCAGCTTCGGGGAACTGGGCTTCCGAGTCTTGATTTGCTGCTGAACTAGCCATCTTCAGAATTGCTCGTCGAAGTCATCCTGATAATCTTCTGAACACCCGCTCTCGGTGAATCCCTCCATAACATTAGCTGCCGAACCCACATGACTGGACGAAGGAAGATCGTTGATCTGGATACCCTGAGGTGTGACAGAGAACATGTTGGAGTCAAGCAGAGTTTGAATCTTGCTTCTTAGCACCTTACAGTCTTCGGTTGAATGCCCCTGCGCCCCAACATGGTACTCACAGCGGGCGTCGACATCAGAACCTGGCGTATGTGGATGAATCTCCGGATCAGTATTTTTCGGCACTATCAATCCATATGTGATCAAGTCTGGCAATATCTGACTGTACGAAAACGACAAATGGGTGAACTGCTTCTTTGGCTTCCTTGGTCTTCGTCGGGCGAGCTGACGCGGCTGATGACAGTATGACTGCTGACTCTGGCGGGGAACAGATATCTGATGCAAAGACCCAAAGGATCGTTGACTCTGAATAGTTGAGACATCGGGAGACTGAGTCTGAGGTATCGGGGACTCCCTTCGTTCAGGAACTTTCATTCTTAGGCTTGGCCTAGGAACGGGCAATAGCTACGGGCAGGGAGACTCTAGGGTCACAGATTGCAAGACAGGCTCCTGACCTGATGCAACTTCAGGGGAGAGAATAGGAACATCCACATCTTCTGGAATAAGACCATTGCTCGGCATGAACTCAAATGCTCTCGAATCGATTAAATCCTGAACCTTGTGCTTAAAGGCTTTGCAGTTCTCGATATTATGCCCCGGTGCCCCAGAATGGAAATCACAATGGGCATTTTCATCATAGCCTTGTGGTGGCTCGCCAGTCAACGGAGCCATAGTCCGGAGTTTAACCAATCGAAGTTGAAGCAAGAGTTGCAACAACTGAGCATAAGTCATAGGGATCTGGTTGAACATTCTGTCGGACTGCTTCGTCCTTTGAGCATACCTCATAATCCTAGGATTGTCTCGGGAAACAGGAAGTAGTTGTTGGAGAGGAAATACTGGAACCTCAGGTTGTGTAAGATATCTTTGAGGCACTTCACGCCTTGGGAGAGGTTCCACATGTAAAGGTGGGATGGCCATCTCTGCTGCAGCTTCGGGCACATGATCGCCTTCCTTTCTCAACACATTCCTCATGACTTCTGTTATCAGGCCCATCTGAGTCTTCAGTTGATTATTCTCCTCTCTGAGTGCATCCTGATCCAAGCGCAGCGCTTGCATCTTTGCCACAAACTGCCCCAACTGGCTCTGAACTTCCCTTAGTTCTTCTCGAATCTGTTCCATGGTCGTCTCTGTTGGTTTCCTTTGGTGGAATACTGGTGAATGGCTTGATCTTCAATTGAATCCGGTAACAAACCGAGTGGAGAGCCACATGAAGCAATAATGTCCACAGAAATAGAACACCTCTATGCAAATGAAGAATGATGCAATATGCAAGACATGTAAAGAAATGCAAATGAATATGCAAATGCAACAGGGGATCAAAAGTTGTTGCGTTGTTGACTGAGATGGACCAGCGCTCCGCCTTGAAACCATACAACACTAGTACAAGGATCCCACTGTAACTGTTCATACTGACAAACGGGTGGGATGAAGGTCAAAGTTTCCTGCAAGACAACAACAAAAGGTATCTTTCCCATCGGGTGAGCAATCTATCGGTTTAAAAGAGGGTATTCCAAAGGCTTTTCAAACAAAGTCCCATGCACTAACCCTCAAAAGTTTCCCATCAGAACGACTACTCGTAAGACGGTAATTCTTTCAAAAGGATGAACACAGAGTTATGTTTTAGCAACCTTCGGAATAAGGTTCTACAAAAGGTCCTCAGAGTCAAGGACTCCCAAGTTAGAAATAAAAACGCCATTACGACTACACGTAAGACATAATTATTCCAACGGGGTCTCATCTGAGCGGTGGAATTTGATCCAACTCAACGAGTCCTAAGTCTCGCAAATCAGAAAGAAACCTCCTCCTAACTTAGTGCATACTCGAAAGCTCGGGTAGAAAGCTTTATCCTCACAACCCATCCCAAATGAACCCAACAAGTTAGAAAGAAACATAACCATAAAATAAATAGCAAAACAAATAAAGCACAAATACGACAAACAAAATAGGCGTGGCTTGCTAGGATGTCCCCAGCAGAGTCGCCAGCTGTAGCTACTCGAAAAATGCATCGCGCAACGACGGGGAGGTGAAAAGGATAGACAGAAGAGTCGCCACCGAACTTTATTTATCCCACGAGGGGAAAGGAAAATATCGAGAAAACCTTAAGAAAGAAATGGATAAGATGGTCTCGCAACCATGAACGGGTTCGGAAGCCGGTTATGCGAAGGGAAGGTATTAGCACCCCTCGCATCCATCGTACTCGATGGGAACCTTTTGTTTGTCGATGTGTGAATTTATTTGCTTAAATATTATGCTAATAAGAAGTGTTCCACAGGGTAAAAGAAATAGGGTTTAGAAACGGGGAAAGATAGGTAACGGGGGGAAGAGAGGACTCGATAGGACTTCGCGGTCCTAGGCCTACGTATTCTCAGCAGATATGAGAAAGTCAGAGTCGACGTAGTTCGGGGAACTACAGATGTGGGGGGAATATGCTCGCCAAGACATCGCCGTCTTGTGCCTACGTATTCTCATCTGGCATGAGAAATCAGAGCAGCCGTAGTTCGGCCTACGGTGTGTTGATGTTTTTTATGGATGATACTATCGTGCGCATTCTAGCAGTTAGGTGTTTTGCTGCTCGCTCGTTGGAGACTTAGGCGTTACCTGTTTGCGGTAGAACGAACGTAACATATCCTTTTTGAAAGATTGATTAGTTTTCGCCACGCGAGGCAAGGAGTCACGTTTGATTGATTGGATCGTTTTTTAGGGGGCGAGACAGGTCTTCGGATAGTAACCCCTACGGGTAGTACCCAATTCTTTGTCTCAAAGTTTTTGTTATAAAAGGGTGTGGTGAACGAGGCGTCTTCGTATTGAAAGACGAGCATCGAAACCACCCTCACTACAGTGGGCATCCCTACGCTCGGAGAAGAAGAGGTCTACACCCAATCCTCTCTCTTTAATTCAATACAAAGGGAACTTCTTTCTCTTATTAAAGGTATTTTTGGTTTTGAATGGTAAATGCTTTGCGACAGAGAACCCTACGGTAAACGTCAGCACTCGGGATAGGAGAAGGCCTACGCCTAACCACTCCACGACCATTCAAGTTTTTGTTATGAAAAGATTTGAAAATGCTCTCGGTACAGGACCGAGGTTTTAGGTGTGAAAAGGTTACGGGCTGAAGTTGTGAAAGGAGAGGTGGATAAAGTCGCGTCCTCGTATCGAAAGACGAGTATCGAGACCACCCTCACTACAGTGGGCATCCCAACACTCGAAGAAGAAGAGGTCTACACCCAATCTTCTCTCTTTAATTCGATACAAAGAGAAATCAATTTATTATGGTTTGAAAATGGACTCGGTACGAGACCGAGGTTTTTGAAAATGCACTCGGTGCGGAGCCGAGGTTTTAGGAGAGGAGGATATGGATGAGTGCGAAGAATACGAGCGTCTTCGCATTGAAAGACGAGTGTCAAAACCACCCACACTACAGTGAGCATCTCGAAACTCGGAGAGGGAGAAAGTCTACACTTAATCCTCTTTTTCCAATTCAAAACGAATATAACTCGATTCCTTTATTGAAGATGGTTTGATAGCGTCAATGAATCAAATCGTGACGAGAAATGAAGAAAGAAAGGAGGTGGTCTCAGACCCAACATTACTCATCAATAATTTGACTGGTAATGAATTACGGAGGTCTCGTCATCGACCCAAAAAGGCGAAAAAATGCCCAATAACAAATGCGAAGTAATATTCAACCTCCAAATAAAATGCATAAAAAAACATAAAAGAAAATATTTTTTAAAAAAGAGGTTTCTAAAAAGAAAAGAATAATAAAAGAAGTATGAATATATATTTTAAAAGAAATTAACATGGTAGAATCTATATATGTAAAATAAAATTATAATATAATACATATTTACAAAATTAAGATGTACAATAAACAACAAAACTTTAAAAGGATAATAGGATAAAAAAAATAATATATACTTGATAATGTTAATTAAGAAAAAATAATAATAATAAAGACAGAGGCATGGTTCAGCATAATACCAAGGGGTAAAACGAATTGAGTGATAAACGAACAAAGTTTAGATCAAGGTATTAACACAATACACTTCCACAAAATCAAATTGATGGGTCAAAACGTCATCAACTCGAGCCAGAAAAGCCTCACATCACTTTCTGAAATCATCGACACCATGGAGTTTGTCCGCCGATCGCCTTTCTCTTTCGCTCAACTAACCTCATCTTTTCACTTTCAGTTTAATGGGTTTTCAAGGTTTAAGGGTGAGATTGGATTTTGGGTTACGAAAACGAAGTGTTCGGATGTTTCTGATATGGTTTTCGATTGGGGTTGCTGGGTTTAAATGATGGGTTCCATTGTTACTGAAGCTTTGGGATTGAAGGAGGTTTCGGTTTGGATTTACGGTTGGTCGTGGAGGTAGAAGGATTTGAACAGAGGTGTTGTTGGTGTGTGAAAGGGGGTTTCAAAATAAGGGTTGGATTGAAGTGTATATGTGCACACCAACTGTTTGTGAAAAGGTTTTGAAGTTGTTGTTGAAGAGCAGGTTTTGTTGTGGTGAGTTTCGAATATTTGAAGAGCGATGACGGCTGGAGATGATTGAGTTCATATGGTTGAAAGTTTTGGAGTGGATGCTGTTGTTGATTTGGGAGGTTGTTGATGTTCGATTCATGGAGGATTCAGAGAAGATTTATGGAATTGCAAGTTAGGCGAAGATGGTGAAGCTTAAAGCTGAAGATTGGGGATTCGCGGTTTGGTGTTTTTCCTGGTTCTGAGTGTTTCAGAAGTTTATTGTGAAGGTTTTGAGTTATTGAATCCTTGTGTATGACTCAAACTAACATTACAGCAAGATCAAACTGATATTGTAGTGGCAAAACCAAGATGGATAAATTGAGTTCGAAATGTTACCGTGACTGTTGTGGTTGTACGTAACAGAAGGGCCCGTCAGAAGCGTCGTGTAGTTGTCGAGCCTGAGGTAGTGCGTTTGTGTTACAGCTTGTGTTGTTGTAGGGTTGGAGAGCTTGTTGCTTGTGTTGCGGGAAATGGGACTGAAAGATGCTTGAGTGGTAGTGTTCATTTCTGCTAGGTGATGAACATGAGTTTCTCTAGAATGATCACCATGAACACGACGATTGTTGTGGATTTCTCGGTTCCATCTCAACAACTTCAGGTACAGGTTCTGATTTGAAGATTGATTTTGTTGAAGGTTTGAAATTGATAGTCTGGGATTGTGGTTTTTGTGTTGATTTTCAGAACTTGGTAACTGGGTTTCTTTGTGTTTTGAGTTTTTTGAGAGTTAGAGATGGAGAGATTCAACAGTTGATGGTTTTGTTCTGGGCTTTGTGTTATTGGTTGAATCGTTGTGGGGAAAAATTGGTAGCAGGTTTTGATCCAGAGGAGGAATGAAAGTGTGGTTCTTCATGTCCCCCCACCAATGAAGATTAAGTTGTGTTATATTGCTGGTTGGTTTGGTTTTCACTACAGGTTGCAGGTTTGTACAACCTAGTGTAGCAGGGGGCAGGCTGTATTGTCGCAGAGTTGTCTGGTGTGGAGGATGTGTTTTGTTGGGAAGTAGTAGCAGTGATGCTGTTGTGCAAGGGTTGGAGCAGTAATAGCAGGTATTGTCTGGCATGGGATTTGTGTTAGCTGCAAGTTTGTTGTCATGATGCTGCAGGTTATTATGTGGTGTGGTATTGGTGCAGGTTTTGTCTGGCGGTACGGTTTTGTCCTATGTCACTTTGGAGTGTGGCAGCATGTTTGGGGCTGGTGTGTTGCGTTTTTACAATGCTGTACCGAACGGCTTGCTTTGATGTTGTGACTGGCTTTTGATTTCGCCGGTAAAAACAACACCCCCATTCCTTGTACAAATTTTGTTAAAGTTTTATGAATCCCTTGATTTGTTTGTTCTTCTTCTAAATCATAATTGGACAATTGTTGCTGCCTCAATTTTGTGATTGTGCAGGTTCTGCTGATGATCAAGTGGAGAAGTACGAGCTGTGTTTCGGTCAGAAGTGAAGCGCCAATTAAACCTGAACTTCGCAGATGAGCACTCGATTGAGCAGACGAGTTAGCAACACAGACCTGGATTTTCAAGTTCAGATCCAAACTTTCCAGCTCAATTTCACAACATAAAGCAACTTTTGCTCTTGTGATGGCTATCAATTCACAAGATGAGAAGGTGAGATATTAATAATGGGTCCTCTCGTCATTTTCTAATCGCAAACCGTCCATGCCTCTAAGGACACTTTCATAATTATTGGCATGAGAAGCATTTCTTCCAGCCCGTGTTATTCTCTGAGGATCAGAAGACCCGATCGGTGAACTTCTTTGCCCACCCAAAATTCGGTGTCTCTTTTTTTTGTCTGTTTGACTACAACTTTTTCTCAAGACAGCGCATTTCCCAAAGTGACATCACATTTTCAAAGATAGGTTTCAAGGAAGGCCAAAAATTATTCTGAATGTCGAGGACTTCAAAAACAGTCTGCAGGCCAGATTTCGTAGGAAAACTGTTTTCCAGTTCGGGTACATTCTCACCCAGTAATACCTTGATTACTGCAGTTGCAGAAGATGATATAGAACGAAGATTATAGCCCCCCCTCAAGAATAACAAGCATTTTTCCACCAGATAGGGCATTCAACATGTGCGTCATCTGTGCATAGCCAGAGGGAGTAATATCACAACCTCCTGGGGGATCACCTCTGGCAGCATCAAATCCTGCTGATATTATGGTAAAATCTGGAGCAAATTCAGAAGCTATAGGAAGTACAACTTGCTGAAATGCAAAATTGTAATCATTATCACTCACACCACCTCGACTCCATGGAATATTCACACAGTATCCTTCTGCACCCATGTAACCAACCTCATGAGCACCTCCAGTACCAGGATAAAATGTTCCGTCCTCGTGTCTATGCAATGAAATATACAAGACTGATTTGTTTTTCTCAAATATTTCCTGAATCAGGGATGCTAGTAATCCACCTTTTGAAGAATTGTTTTTTTTTCTTTAACAGGTTTGATGTCTTACAAGCTAAAAGTGGGGTTGATTCTGGTATGGGCAGCATTGCAGCAGTGATACAAGTCGTACGAATTTGGTTTGTGGTTTCTGTGCGTGAATTATGTTGTAGAATGAAGTTTTTTAATGAATCATGGGAGGTGAGGTCACAACATGATATTTGTGAAATGGTGCAGGTTATGAATGGTTGTTGCTCGGAACTGAAGGCCTTGAAATTCATGGAGTCCCTGCGACATTGTTGCTTCACACGGTATGCTGTGAGACGCGAAACAACGGCTGGTTTGGTAGCTGATGCCTTGTGTATCGTGAAAATTTGCGCTACAACTTTGTTTCATTCGCCGTACGGTATTGGGTGTTGTATAATTCCGTTGTATTGGTTTTGCAGGCTATTCACTTGGTGGGTACCAACAGGATTCCGCAAACAAGCTGGAAACATCAGCTCCCCTTATTTTCTTCACGCCGCCGTATCCGTATGCTTCCATCGTGAATTTATTCGTAAAAGGAACTCCAAGACCAATGGGCTATGAAAACAACTCTGTCCTGTTCCCGTGTTGTTCTTTTGGGCTAACTTCACAGCATGTATTTTGGTTTTCCATAGGGAAACTTTTGATCATCATATTTTGTTTCTTTTTAATATTATCAAAAGATGGGATTTGAGCTCTTCTATTAACAAGAGACTTGTTGGAAATTTTAACATTTCAATTTGAACACATTTTGATGGCTTGATTGATGCAGCAGTGATTCTATGAATAGATTTTTAGATCCATTTGGCTTATATGTATGAAGGGTAAATGAAGAGTGAGGCTTATTTCTTGCAACTGATGAAATAACTATTTTCTTTGTGGCTTGCAATACGTCGATGTACTGAGGTTTGGGTCATAAACGACATGTTCATGCCTTTATCAATGCTTTGCCTCAAAATCAAATAACTTGAAATCAATCAAAGTTATCTTGCGGTTTGCGCTTTATTTGTTCTTTGAAACGCTTTTATGTGATGCTTTAGAGTGACTCCTTGTAATAACCGACTTTCAGAATCCATAAACCAAAGCTCACCTTGTCTTGACTCTAATACACACTTGAAAAGAGGCGTACATGACTGAAAAACTTTAAAACCTTGGTTACAACCTGTATTCTTTGAACTTATGAATAACTATTAGTGGACGAATATACAGATGAAGTTTATATACAGGTAGGGCAAATTTTAGGGTGCAACACCACTGATCTTGGAATCTTTCTTCATCTTTTGTTGTGACCATTAGCAACGTTTCTTCTTCTTCTTCATGTTTCGCCAGCTTTGCATCAGTCTCTTGATTTCTCTTCCTTTCTGGACAATCACTAGCATAATGACCATACTTCTGGCAATTGAAACACTGAATGTGGCTTTTGTCTGGCTTTCGACCACCACCTCTTCCTTTACCTGCAGCACCACCTCTTTGATTGCCTTGGTTCCAAGGTTTCTTCTGATTCGATTAGTTTCCTCCTTTGTTGCCATTCCAGCTACCTTTGCCTTTTCTTTCCTTTTCTGTCTGCGCCTGCAAAGCCATATCTTTCGACTTTCCTACAGCTCTCTCAGTCATCCTCTGTTCATGAGACTCAAGAGTCCCTTGAAGCTCTTCCTTCGTCAACACTGATAGATTTTTCGACTCTTCTATGGCAACTACCACGTGATCGAATTTTGGAGCCAACGATCTCAAAATCTTTGAGACAATTGTTTTCGTCGTCAGCGCTTCTCCACATACTTTGATTTGATTCACCAACCTCGTAGCTCTGGTGAAGAAATCTGTAATGCTTTCGTTGTCTTCCATCTGAAGCAACTCATAGGTTCTCTTGTGAGTTTGTAACCTCACCTCTTTCACCTTCTATGCGCCTCCAAGCGACTTTTCAAGAATCTCCCATGCTTCTTTTGCTGAATCGACATCACTAACCTTTTCAAAGTTATCAGGATCAACACACTGATGAATTATAAAGAGTGCTTTCTAATCCTTATTCTTCAATTCTTTGTGCGTAGCCTTTTCTGCCTCCGTTGCGTTCTCCACAAGCGATGTTACTCCGTCCTTCACAAGATCCCACAGATCTTGATAACAGAAAATCACTTTAATCTGCTTGCACCAATTCTCATAATTGTCTTTCTTGAGAATTGGCAGGGTCGCCGGAAAGTTGTCGTTCGGATAGTTCATAGCCATCACTATCTTCCTTCCTTGAATCTCTCAACCGGAGCTCTAGATACTAGATGTTGGAAATTCACCTCACACCCTATGAAGAATTCTCTTCATTCTTGATCTCAAGATTGATGAACAAACCCACAATATGATAGTAATGGTAACAACAAGTAATTATCAAGAACAACAAAAGAAAAGAAGAACAAACAAGAAAGAGAAGAAATATTTGGAGAGAATGTGTTACCCACAACTGTGAGATTTCTTATTGCTTATAGAACTTTCACTTGCTCAAACTGCAACTATGAAATCTGTTATATGTTGTGTTTGAATACAAAGCAAGACACCCTATTTATAGTTTTAGGTTTACAAAAACCCAAAACATAAAAGAACCAAAATATTCAAATCAAATCTAATCATATCAAATCAAATCAATGAATTACATTTAACAACTTTGAATTATGATAGCTTTGATAACTCTAGCAAAACCTAAGACATCAACAATGGGAGTCATTTGCACAGTTTTCCCCCAAAGAATGTCTACTAGCATAAACGTTGTCTATTAATTGATTTCTATAAGCGATTCATTAAGTTGTTTATCCAAACAATTTTTCACTAAACAAATTGCCATGATGTAACTAACAGGAATCTGCTGTCATAGCTGCAAAAGAATGAATGAGATCAGCAAGGAGAATGGGTCAGTCACCGGCTCCAATTGTTGCAAGGCTTGCAGTTTCCTTAACCAGACTTACACCGTTAAGAGACCAAATAGAATGGTACAAAACATGGTGTGATGAACAAGATGATGAAATGAAAACTAGGGGCATTTCCAAAAGAGAAATGAGAGTCAAGATGAACCGTCGCTACTCGCTATATTTTGGGACAATGCGATTGACATGTTAGAAAAACATGAGCTACCTCATGACTTTGTAACTAAAGCCTTTCGGATTTGTTCTCAAGGGTTATGATTATGAATAAACTTTGTTATATGCTTCATAATTATACTAACTTCTTAATATAGTAACCATACAGAAAAGCTTGTAACTTCCTTGCAAGATGATTAGAGTATTCATAAGAAAAAAAACATGCGCAAATTGTGATATCTAATGAGCTATGTAACACAACATTTTTAGCTGGTAAACACATTTAAGCAGGATTTCATCAAATATGAAAAGTTGTCAATGGGAGGCAAAGAAGGTATTCTTTTTCCTTTCTTCAAAAGTTCTTGCAAGTTAAGTCTTTGCAGGGTCAAAACATCTCTTGATTCCTTCCAAACAAAGGCGAGATCACCATTTTGAAATGCAAAGAGTGAACCAGGCTTTGATCCTGGATATTTGAAACCATAACCGTTTGCTATACCTTCTCCCATAAAAGCGTGTTCGATATTATTCCTCGATGATGAGTCCCTATCAGTTTTCGAAGGAAAAGGATCAGATGAAGGCTCGTTGATATTCACTGTGAACATTGCAGAACCATTAGGATGCATGGCGTAGCAAGTTCCTTCCAATATCTTTGTTCCGATGAGAAATTGTTGTCCCTTCGACTCTGAATAAGAGAGCAAAAGAAAGAATAAAGCCTTTCTAGGCTTGTCTTGAGAAGATTTTTCATGAGGCCAACCAAAAGTTCCTCCCCATAAACCAGCATACACTTGGTCTACTTTAGGAACTTGCAAAGGCATCTTGTAAAGTGCAAACCAATTCTTGTTCATATTCGGCCAGCCTCGAAAACAAGACAAGTTTGCAGTTAATGCCTTTAACGTTAGCCTTAGCGTGTCGCTTGATTTGAGAAAGTCTTGAAGCCTATCATGCTTTGTCTCATGGCTTGAACTAAGCATCATGTGATCGTTCCTTGTTCCTGGGGCCGTGTTTTGTTGCTGATCAATACTGATAACGCTGCCATCGATTGTACGAGAACTTTGATCCTCTCTTGTTCCTGTGTTCGTGCTGTGTTGTTTATCAACATTGCAAACGCTGCCATCAATTGAACAAGAACTTTGATCGTTTCTTGTTTCTGCGATTGTGCTGTGTTGCTGATCAATATTAACACAGCCATCAATTGAACTAGATCTTCCAAGGATATGTTTAAAGCCATCCCAAAAATAACCACCAAAACTTTTTCTCTTGATGCATTGTGTGTGACTATTCTCGTTGCTCGGGGGAAAAGATAAAGCCTTGGAATAATCATGACTCTTTCTTACCTCATTAGCCTGTAATCGCATCGAACCAACTTCTTCCTCTTGAGAATTTTCCCTATTTTCAATCTGAATACAACCAAGCTTATACATTTGAGTCATTTGAATAAGAAATTCTCTTCTTTCCTTCAAGAGCACCAAATCTTTCTGAAAATCGACATAATCATCCCTTGATCTACGAAACAATGGATCATACGCATAATTTGGAACCTCTAATCTAACTTGGCTAGTACTAGTAGTGACCTCAAGCAACTTTTTTCTATCCCTAAAACCCAATTTGCTAAAAGGAACTATTCCCTCATTATTATCTTCTTTCAAAGATTCAACCTCAAGCAGCAATAAATTACAAAATCTATTAACACACTTAACAGAACCATGATAAACACAATCGATTCCCTTTTCTTCCCTTCCATGAAGTAAAAACATACTCGAACCATCGAAATCGCAAACAATTTCAAACACAGGTGACCAAAGGATAGAACCATCTTGAATACTCCCCGACGAAACAATCTCCTGGGGAATTATTCGACACGCGACAACAGAAACAAAACCCGGCATTACATAAACAAGGTTACCAAGCTCAGGATTCTGTTGAACCCATATACCAATCAACGGTTTAACACTAGAAAGAAAACGACAAAGTACTTTGTAAGATGAAACATACTCTCTCCACTCAACTAGGTCTTTGTGTGACACAATACCTATAATGTCACATTGAGTAAACCAAACTTTTTCAGATGTCGCAAGAGCATACAGACTCTTGCAACATAAACTGAGATTGAAAACTTCTCTAGGGATCAAAAACCTTGAAACTGTGGCAAACACATCATCTGGTAGACAAAGAAGCAAACTTGAATCACTGGGAGAAGGATCAGGTAGCATCATAGTGGATCCAATCCAATCCAACCCAACAAAACTTAATGATAAAAAAATAAACTTTTGAGTGGTAGTGTCTTTGTTTACTCAAAAAAAACAGACATACGTATCAGATTTGAATTGGGTCATTTAATGTGTGATATTGGAGACTTTTCAGGATTGGGAAATGTTGTAACGCGTTTTGTTAGGGTAAATTGAAACTCAGAAAATGGGTGTAAAGATGCAGAAATGAAGTGGAGATGAGTCAAGTCAAGTGAAGTCACAGTCCCAAATTATAAGTTTGCATGATTGAAAGGCAAAGATATCTGTCACTTGGACTGTGTCCAGTGCCTGCCTACAAGACAACGTTCCAAATGGGACAAAACATGTTGCGTGGATATTTTGAGTTTTGAGTTTTATGGTACTCTTTTTCCACATTGTAAGAAGAAGGCAACAAATGCAAAGTACACATCAATAAATTGAACGTACAAATATTAATTTTAAACCTGGATATTCAATTTTCTTGAAAACGTAAATAAAATAAAATTTTTTAACACTATTTCAATTTTTAAATTTTTTTAATCTATGAGTAAAAATAATTTTTTTTTACCCAAATAACTCATCTTTTTAAAAAAAATCTCAAAATATTCAATTTTTTTTTTTTTAAAATTCAAAGTACTTCGGTTAGAATTTCTGAGTATCTAAGGGGGTCATTTCAATTGGCGACCCTTTGTTAAGGGCATAGAAGTGTCGCCAATTGGAATTGAGACACCTCATATAGTCTCCAATCCAATTGGCGCCTTGGTTATAAACACATAAGGGAGTCATCAATTTATCTAGAGACTCCTTAGAAACTGAAATAGAGATGTTCTGATCATTTAGTTTCACATCTATCTAATATCTTTATTCTACGGATAACATGTATCGTCGTCGGTGGAGAAAAGTCGTTTATTCGAGAGAGAAGTCTCTGATGGACATGTTGTTTTGAAACATACAAAGTTTCAATCAACTTAAGAGGGAGCTGAATCGGTGGTTAGAAGGAGACATTGATGAAGGGGAAAAAATCAGTAGTATTAAGCGACTTGATCGGCTGCGCGGATGAGTTCGTGTTAAGACGGACAAAGATGTGATGGAAGTCATATTTGGACCTAATGAAATTAGTTTGATTGTTGTAATCAGTTAGAAATGTTGTAATCACCTAATTAATGTTTTATGTTTTATGAAATTAGTATGTGTCGTGTGTTGTTAATGTTGTTTGTTGTTAAGACCGTTGTAACAAATACTCATCAATATGTGAAAATATTTGGTTACAACAAATGAAACGATAAGGTAAATCATGATGCATATGTTCCTCCGACATTGAGATAATTTCTTTAGTTGTGTCCGGGCTGACGACATATACTACACAATCTTATCATTTTATCAGCGGAGTCCATTTCGGTTCTTATACGCTTGCTGTTTGGGTGTCCCTTTTTCTTTCTTCTCATCTCATCGTTGTGCCAAACTGTGTCACCTTGGTATGAAGGCAAATAATCCTCCATTGGTAGCACTGCAAAGCCTTCGTTGTATACGTTCATAACATTAATCGCCTTGTAAACATCAGATAAATAGCCATAAGCATCTTGACGAGCATGTGCGCATGCCACAATGGCATATGAGTAAGGTACACGGAAGGTCTGGTACTTGCCACAGTCACACCAACATCTGTTTAATCTGACAACATAGGATAAATTGGACATCTCCTCATTATAGTCTATTGTTTCTTGTACACTAAATGTTTACCTATGACGGTCGAAGATTGTAACTGCATCTGTGTTGGCTCTGATAGTATCCTCTTTCATCAATTTCATTATGCTTTCACTAAATATTTGAACCGACGTTAACACTGCACTTCATCTTTCGCCTCTTGTTGCGAAAAGTGATACCAACCTATAATATGTTGATCTCACCAAAGCGGTGATTGGAAGGTTTCTAATTTCTTTGAATATCACGTTCATGGATTCCACAAGGTTTGTCGTTATGTGGCCTCAACGACATCCACCATCAAAAGTCCTTGTCCATTTTTTGAGTGGAACGTTATCCAACCAGCTTCCTGCATCTGCATTTAACATCCTAATTTCATTAAGGTAGTATTAAAATGTTGGTTGAGTTAGAGCATACCCGACATTCACAACTTTTTTGTGAAGGTTCTTGTCTTTGATTGCACACATGAAACTTTATGCAATATGTCTAGTGCAATATACATAGGTAGAAGGAGGATTATGCCACTCGTTATCATGGTTATTGTAGGCACTCTCTACAGCAGCATGTCTGCCTGAAATCAAACAGAGCTTGTCTTATGGAGCGACATGTGTTTTGAGATTCTTAAGGAAGAAACTCCAAGCAGAATCGGTCTCACCCTCAACCAGAGCAAAGGAAATGGGAAAGACAATAGTGTTACCGTCTTGTGCAACAGCCATAAGCAAGGTGTAACACCCTTTTCTACCCCAAAAATATAATGGAAAAGCATTCACATTTATCAGAGTAATATTTTAAACCTAATAAAAATCACCTCAAACAGTGTACATTTCTCAATAATTCAAATCAAACTCAATGCTCTGTAAACAACGGGTTTTCCCAAAATTACTTAAAAATTGCTCAAATGGCAATGAAACTCAAAAAGGCAAAATTCAAAGTTTTCCTTGCGCAGCAACATAATCAAAATACAATAATCAATAAAACATGGTTTAACTCAAATACACCAACCCAATGTTACACTATCAGAGCAAGACCCTCTTAGTCAACCAAAATGTCAAAAACTCCAAAAAGTCTTCGACGACATCCACAGCTAAACTTGGTCATCTGCATGTTATCCACGTGGAGGCAACATTCAAACAGACAAGGTGAGTAAAACGATTCATAATAAACAATATAGAAATCAATCTATAAAATAGCTTCATTTTCGTATTCAACATCATAATAATCATCAAGGAAACATAAAAAAGCCATAATATCATAAATTACACCAAATTGTCACATAAATGCAAATGCAACAAGACTCGTGCATGTGGTACCAATTCATCAAAATTTGATGGACACTGGGCCATCAACCCTCCATAGGTCCCCATCAATAGAATCGATTCTACACGAGAACCAGAGCACATCAAAATACTTCACATCCGCACAATGGGACTGAAGCCATAAGAATCAAACACTAGACCGAAGTCCAGAATGCATATGAATGCATGATGCACATGTCAATATCATCCTCATAATAATCTAATTAGGTGCATCATCATTCATCAAAATAATCATAAGAATCACGTCATCATAGTATCATCAAAACCTCATGGAATCAATGTCACAAATCATCACATTTCCTCATTGGGATTCATCATGCAATCATGTATCAAAATAATCATAAGAATCACGTCATCATAGTATCATCAAAACCTCATGGAATCAATGTCACAAATCATCACATTTCCTCATTGGGATTCATCATGCAATCATGTATTAATCTCAAAAGAATCACAATCATACTCATGGCAATTCATCATACATTCATTTAATCACATAGGAATCACAGTTATACTCATAGTAATTCATCATACATTCATTTAATCGCATAGGAATCACAGTTATACTCATGGTAACTCATCAAGAAAATCACAACATCAAAACATCAAGACATCACTGAACCAGAACAGAATTCGCGAAACTCTGCTACGTTCGCTAGCAAGTTTGTTGTGCGAGTCAGGGGCGAATGCTCGCCGTGCGAAGCATTCTTCGCTGTGCAAACTCACAATTACAGCAAATCGCTGTTACACACCAGCACCAAAACCAGCCCAAAAACCTCTGCGATTTCCTTCTCCAATGTCCCAAAAACATCCTTAAATCATTCCTAAGGTATTACGACGATAAAGGCACAAAATCTACGATTTATTAGGCCAATCCCGTATCATATTTATGCCTCTAATTCCCATATATTCTTACAAATACCCCACATTCATTAAAGTTCTCACAAACACTTACCTTATACGGTTAAACAACCTCAACAACAGATTTGGCCACGAAGGCCTAATTTTCCTTACTCTCAAATCAGCCTCAAACTTATCAAACCATTAGTTCAAATCTCTCAAACTCATTGAACACATTACTAGAAAGGCAACAACATTCCAATACTCAAAAATCCCTAAACCCTTAAATCAGCTTTAAACACGTTGAATCACATATTGAGAACAATGAAGACAATACTCTTCATACCTTAATTGCCGACTTTAAGCCTTTCTCCTTGATTCTTGAAAACCTCGCGAAGCTTTTGCTTCAATCCTCTTCCTCAGAGCTCTAGCCTCTATTTCTTCTCTTTTCACGCTCTAACAAGAATGAATCATAATTCTCTCAAAATTCCTTTTTATTAAACCTAACTTTGGACCTTTAAAATGGGCTTTCCAATTTAACTCTCACTAACTCTCCTCAATTGTCCATTTTGCCCTTAATTCACTTATATTTATTTAAATTAATAATAATACCAATATATTCATATTATATACTATTATTTAAATAAATAACTCAAAACTCCATAATTCTCACCAACCACCGAAAATCACCAAAAATACGAATATTCATATTTAAATAAATTAAATAAATATTCTAAGAATTTGGGGTGTTACACAAGGTGCCCTTGTATTTTTCGTAGAGCCATGTTCCATCAATTTGAATAACAGATTTGCAGAATGCAAAACCTCTTATGCATGGTTGAAACTACCAAAAGAGACGGTGAAAGATGACATTTCCATCAACAATAGTTCCATTTGGCCTACATGTCGGCATTGTATGCATGATTGCAACAGTTCCCGGTGCGTATGTCTTTAGCGATACCAAAAATCGCGGTAATTCCTTGTACGGATCCTCCCAGTTGCCAAATACCTATTCAACATCATTTGTCCTTGCAATTCACGCCTTCTTGTACGAGGGAGTATAATTATATTGCGTCACGATATGAGAGATAATTATACTCACCTTGACTGAAGGATCCTTGTTAACAAGTGGCAAAATGTCTTGACATATTGTTGGAGAAATTTCCAAAATATTAAATTGATAAATAATAATGGCTAAATTAACAAAATAAAAGGCCAAAAGTTGCAACTGTCTAAAATAGAACCAGAGACTCTATAATGATTGGGTGCGTGGTCAAAAGGTGTAACCACCATATTAACACAATTTTCATGAAAAAGTTTATTGTTATTGATATACAATGGTTCGTGAATGGTCATGTTGGAATCAAATCAAACATTGTTTCTCCACACCAATCGGTACAAGTTTTCTTATAAATAGAGATACTTGTCAGTCATAAAAGATATATGAAAATAATATATTTCAAAGACAAAATTTATATCTAAGTCATTTCTTTATTTTTCTTGTGCACGAGAATAAGTGAAGGAACTTTATTCTGTAAAATATTATTGATCGATATGCTTAATGTGAATGTGCAATTCATGTTAAGGTTTTCAAAGTATCCTGAAGAGAATTCGTCGATTAACCATTTTGCATCCAATTTGCATAAATTGGTGGGGGCGAATCGAATATTAAGCTTAGTGTAAACACACGCTTTGGAATTTATTTTGTGCAACTTTTTTCATATTGTTTTCATCTTCTTATTCATGTTTTGCAGTAGACTTCCAACACAAGATCTAACCATCTTTAGGTTCGATTTATGATTTTTATGATTAAATTATGGTTGCAACTTTGATGGAGAAATGGATTCATGCTCTCTTATTTATAAACATGGTGAAAGGTACATAATAATTTGATTACATTAATATATATTCATATAATGTTTTAAATTCATGTATAATATTATATGATGAAAATAATGTGTATTTATATTAAGTTTAACATGTGATATTAAATTTATACATGCATGATTTATAAAGTATTCAAATATGTGAAATGAAATGATTATGAATATGTTTGGTTTATGTTATAAACTTGAATGTAAAACGTATGTTAAATAGTTTTCTTTGGTAAAAATAATTTATTTTAATTAATAATGCATTATTTTTAGATGAGATTATTTGGTAATAATTAAAAGAAATTAAAATCATAAATTTGAATATATGATAAATTTATTGGTAACATAAAATTGTGTAAATAAGATGTTAAAAATATCAAAAACATGTTTTAATTATATTGTTGTTTATGCAAGAATTCTAAAATTAAAATAATTTATCTCATATTATATGTGTATCATAGTATGAAAGTATTATTTCTTATTTATCTTGATATTAAAAGTAATTCGGATATATTTTATCTTGTTGTAAGTTGATAAGTGTTCATCGAGAAACGTTACAAGAAAATTAGTAATTTTGGTTTATTGTTCATTTTGTGATTTTTATTTGGATATATCATAAACATTTTTAAGTATGAAACATGAACTTATCACATGGTGTTGTATTTATATGGAGTTTATGAATTACATGTTTGAACTCACTTTATGAAATAAAAGTTAGTCATGACAAATTTGTTTGATCGTGGTTGTCGAGTGCTATAAATGTTTAATGCATTAAATATATTTCGGATATATTTAAGTGGAAGTAAAACTTCAAATTTAAAAAGTTAGCAAATAAAGAATGACATAAAATTTGTGTATATGACAAAATGAATGACAAAAGTGTCATGATTATAGTTTATTGAAACTACCAAGAATATAGAACATATGTTGTATATAGAAATTATACTAATATGACAAAAGTGTTATGATTTGATGATAGATGACAAATACTATCAAGAGTACATAATGTAATCATATGCATGATTAGTTAAAAAATTGAATATTCGGAATTTATTAAAGTTTAGAAAAATCTTGCAATTCTTTGACGAAAAGATTGACAAAGATATGATGTCTTTAGATATAGTTGAATGCAATGAAGACATCATTAGCGATGCGAAACAAGCCCGTATCTAATTAATCATCAATAGTGGAAACTCAACTCACACTTGATTAATATTAAGTATTGAGTTCAATGATGAAAGTACACTATTAGAGTGATTAAATGTTATATTTATAATCTTTGGGGCTGCTGAAAAACTAAGAATTAATGGAGATGAAAATAGAGAAATAAATTTTCTTGATAAACTTACAAAGCGTATGTTTCCACACTAAGCTTAAGGAATAATTCGCCCCCACCAATCTTGGTATATTGGATGCAAACGGGTTTACTGGTGAATTTCCGGCAGGATACTTTGGAATCCTTAAAGAGAATTGCACAGTCTCTCTAAGCGTATCTTTGATAGTATTTTACAGAAGAATATTTATTTTTCTTGCTCTCATGCATTAGAGAAGAGAAAGAAAATTTAGAGTGAGAAAATAATTTGAGACAAATTGTATTTTTTTTTTGTGTTTCATCGTGTCAAGAAACATTCAATTTATAATGATGCTACATTATGTTTGATAACAGATGTATCTCTTAAAATATTATATTGCACCGTTTTTGGTTACACCAAACAGTAACAACACTTTGCTCGAAACTAGCAATATATTGTTTATAAGTTGCAATTGTTCCTAATTAAATGCTAACCAATGGCATGGCATACCATACCAACAATATTCAACACATAGCATTCAAATTAGAGATGAAAAAATCCAAATATAATATTTATATTATTAATTCAAATAATACAAACATTCTATTTAATATTATTTTGGAAATTCTCTTACAATCTCCCACCATTTTCAAAATAACTAAATCTCATAATTCTGGAAATATCATGGTTTTAGATATAGGTATCTTACGATTTGAACCAATACTTAGTAAGCTATGGGTTTCACTCATCCCGAACAGACATTGGTAGACAAGCTTTGAACCAACTACTCTTTAGAACAAGTGTGCAAAACTTACACATGAAATCTCGATACTATCAAAAGAATTGTAAATATGACACATTTGATAAGGCCATATGTCATGTATCCTTTTTATGAGAATTTAAGAGTCAAGCCCTTGAACTCTATGAAGCGGTCCACTTCATTCTCATATAGGTAGACTATATCGGAAATGCTCCCATAATAAGCATTTCAACAAAACATATGCTATATATCTATTAAGAGAATAATCTAATCCTATCACTTTGCTTTTATGGTCTAAGTACTTTTTTCCCCTTGGGATGTTTTTATTGTTAAATACTTCAGTCACTCTAATAATGTACTTTCATCATTGAACTCAAGACTTGATTTTAATCAAGTGTGAGTTGAGTTTCCACTATTGGTGATTAATTAGATATAGGCTTGAGACTCATCCCCAATGATGTCTTTAACACCATGTCTTTTGTCAGACCTTTCGTCAAAGGATCTGCAAGATTATTTTTAGTTCTTGCGTACACTATGGAGATTACTCCATTTAAAATTAAATCTTTCACATAGTTATGTCTTATACCAATATGTCTAGATTTTTCATTATATACTTGGCTATATGCTTTAGATAGTGTGGATTGACTATCACAATGTATGGATACAGGTGCTATTGGCTTTGGCCAAATAGGTATCTCATACAACAAGTTTCTTAGCCATTCTGCCTCTTTACTACCTGCAGCCAGAGCAATAAATTCTGCAACCATGGTGGAGTCGGCAATACAAGTCTGTTTCTTCGAACCCCAAGAAATTGCACCTCCACCAAGATTGAAGATCCATCCACTAGTAGAGGCATGATCTTCTACATATGTTACCTAACTGGCATTTGTATATCCTTCCAAAACCGAAGGGTATCCACTATATGTTAAACTATAGTTAATCGTCCCTTTTAAGTATTTTAATACTCTATTAACAGCATGCCAATGGTCTCTACTTGGGTTACTTATATATCGACTTAACCTACCAACCACATATGATATATCAGGTCTGGTACAAGTCATAGCATACATCAAGCATCTGATTACCTTTGAGTATTCAAGTTGTGCCACTAGACACTCTCTATGTGGTTGCAAATTAACATTTTGATCAAATGGGGTAGAAACAGATTTGCAACTGAAGTGATCAAATTTCTTAAGCACCTTTCTGATATAGTGAGATTGGGATAAACCAATATGTTCACCATCTCTTATGATTTTAATTCCTAAAATCACATCTGCTTCACCTAAATCTTTCATATCAAAATTTTTAGATAAGAAAGCTTTAGTCTTTTCTACCTCTTTTAATTCAGTACCAAAGATTAACATATCATCCACATATAAACAAATCATAACCCTTTTTCCATTGTTAAAGTTACTATAAATACATTTGTCAAATTCATTTATTTTTTATCCATTGGCCAACATAACTTGGTCAAATTTTTGATGCCATTGTTTGGGTGCTTGTTTTAACCCATACAAAGACTTAGTTAATTTACACACTTTATGTTCTTGGCCTTTGATAACGAACCCTTCAGGTTGTTTCATATACACCTCTTCATCCAATTCTCCATTTAGGAAAGCAGTTTTAACATCCATTTGATGAATGACAAATTTATAGATGGAAGCGAGTGCCAAAAGCACTCTAATTGATGCAATTCTTGCAACAGGTGCATAAGTATCAAAATAATCAATTCCTTCTTTTTGTGTAAATCCTTTAGCGACAAGTCTAGCTTTGAATTTTTCAATGGTACCATCAAATTTCATTTTCCTTTTAAAGATCCATTTACACCCTATTAGTTTTGATCTTGGTGGAAGATCTACTAGTTTCCAGGTTTTATTACCTATAATTAAGTCCATTTCCTCTTGGATAACTTCTTTCCAAAAGGCAGAATCTTGAGATTTTATTGCCTCTTCAAATGTTTATGGATCATTTTCTAGGTTATAGCAAATTGGTCCATAACGATTTATGGAATCATTATTTCCTTCTACAAGGAACATAAAGAAGTCTGATCCATAGTTTTTCGCTTTTTAGATTCTTTTACTTCTTCGAGATTCTGAACATTCCAACATATCATTATTAGATACATTACTTTCTAAACTTTGAACATCATAATGAACATTGTTCTTAGGATATTGAATTGAGGTAAATCTACTCTCTTGAAAAATTGCATCTCTTGAATCAATCACGGTATTAATAAGATATGAGTCATTGGATTCAATAACCATGAATCTATATGCTTTTCTATTTTCAACATAGCCCGGAAATATACATTCAATTCCTCTTTCTCCCAATTTCTTTCTTTTTGGTTCAGGCACCTTTATAATTGCTCTACAACCCCAAACTTTTAAATAGTTTAGATTGAGTTTTCTTTTCTTCCAGAGTTCATATGGGGTTATCTTGTTACTTTAATTAGGAACTCTATTCAATATATAACATGCAGTTAGCATGGCTTCACCCCAATATCCTTTAGATAAATCAGAATAGGATAACATGGCATTTACCATTTCTTCCAGCACCTTATTTTTCCTTTATGTTATTCCATTTTGTTGTGGGGAATATGGTGCAGTTATTTGATGTATAATACCAGTGGACTCAAAATAATTAGGATGATAGAACTCTCCCCCTCTATCACTCCGAAAACATTTAATGAAAGTTTCATGTTGAATTTCTACTTGTGCTTTAAAATTTTTAAATTTTGCTAAGACTTCATCCTTAGAGTGCATTAAATAAACATAATAAAATCTAGTGCAATCATCAATGAAAGTGACAAAATACTTTTTACCACCAATTGTGGGTCAACCATGTAAATCACATACATCAGAATGAATTAAATCTAACACTTTAGAACTTCTTTCAACTGTTTTAAAAGGTTGTCTAGTGATTTTAGTTAACATGCAAGTAGTACATGAATTTGAATTTTTGTCAATAGTTGGAATTAAATTTGATTTTATCATATCATTTAATTTTCTAAAATTAACATGTCCTAGTCGCATATGCCATAAATCATAAGAATCAACAATATAAGCAGAAATTACATCATTATTATTATTGTTATTATTATTAACAATATTAGACATGAACATATTCTCAGAAAGATATCCCTTCCCTACAAACATACCCCCTTTGGAGAGAATAAATTTATCTCCCTCAAATACAGATTTGAAACCATACTTGTTAAGTAAAGGTACAGGTATCAAGTTTTTCCTAACTCCAGGTACATAAAGTACATCTTTTAGAGTGAGTAATTTTCCAGATGTGAATTCAATCTCTACTGATCCTTTTCCTTTGACTTGAACAGTAAAAGCATTTCCCATGTACAAAACACTATCATTTTCTTCATTGATGGTCTTGAATAATTTTTTATTTTTTCACACATGACGGGTAGCACCAGAGTCTATCCACCAAGAATCAACATCTTCTATCATGTTGATTTCAGAAATGACCGCAACAAGATTGTATGTTGTTGCACTTGAATTCTTGTTTTTATTCTCTCTTTTTAAAAACCTGCACTCATTTTTAAAGTGTCCTGGTTTTCCACAATGATAGTAATTTCCTTTCTTTTTCTTTCTATTTTTATTATTGCTATTAACATTATGATTTTCATAAGATTTTCCAAAATCTCGCTTTCTTTTCTTGGAAGTTTTACTTGAATTTCCTTCCTCCATTGCACGCACCTTCTCATAAGTAATTTGATTTTTAGTATCATCTTGTTTACGATACTCTTCTTCTAAACAAAGGTGATTACCCAATTGCTCAAGAGATATGTCCTCTTTCTTATGTTTCAAAGATTTTTTAAAATCTTTCCATGATGGAGGAAGTTTATCAATTATGGAAGATACAATGATTGTTTCATCCATATTCATATCATGTTGTTTGTAAGTATTGAGAATACGTTCGATTTCATACATTTGTTCCATTACAGGCCTATTGTCTACCATTTTATAATTATTAAATTGAGAAACAAGAAACTTCTTACTTGTAGCATCTTCTGGCATGTATCTTGATTCCAATTTCTCTCATAATTCTTTTGCGGAGTTGTTGCTCTGATAAATGTCGAACAACGAATCACACATACCGTTGAGAATGTGTTCCATGCATATATAATCATCATTGTCCCACTTTTGTCTCTCTCTAGTTTCAGCAATTGTTTCATCTTCTTTTTCTTCCGGTTTTGGAATGTTAAGGACATGCACCACTTTCAATGTTGTGAGAAGGAATTTCATTTTTTTCTGCCAACGAATAAAATTCTCTCCATCGAACTTCTCTAATTTCACAAAGTCAGAAGTCATCTCTTTTAGTGAAGCAGCCACTGAATGAGATAATTTGTTCCTTAAGAATGTTATATTTATAGTCTTTGGGGCTGCTGCAAAACTAAGAATTAATGGATATGAAAATAGAGAAATAAATTTTCTTGATAAACTTCCAAAGTGTATGTTTCCACACTAAGCTTAAGGAACAATTCGCCCCCACCAATCTTGGTATATTGCATGCAAACGGGTTTACCGGCAAATTTCCTGCAGGATACTTTGGAATCCTCAAAGAGAATTGCACAGTCTCTCTAAGCGTATCTTTGATAGTATTTTACATAAGAATATTTCTTTTTCTTGCTCTCATGCATTAGAGAAGAGAAAGAAAATTTAGAGTGAGAAAATAATTTGAGACAGATTGTATTTTTTGTGTGTTTCATCGTGTCAAGAAATATTCAATTTATAATGATGTTACATTATGTTTGGGAACAGATGTATCTCTTAAAATATTGTATTGCACCATTTTTTGTTACACTGAACAGTAACAACGCTTTGCTCAAAACTAGCAATATATTAACCAATGACATGACATACCATACCAACAATATTCAGCACGTATCATTCAAATTAGAGATGAAAAAATCCAAATATAATATTTATATTATTAATTAAAATAATACAAGAATTCTATTTAATATTATTTTGGAAATTCTCTTACATTAAAGTACTTAATTATAGATACATCCCAAAGAGGTAAAAGTACTTAGACCATAAGAATAAGTGTGATAGAATGAGGTTTTTCTCTTAATAGACATATAGCATATGTTTGCTGAAATACATAATTATGGGTGCATTTTTTATATAGTCTACCTATATGAGAAAGAAGTGGTGCCGCTTCATAGAGTTCAAGGGTTTGACTCTTAAATTCTCATGAAAAGGATATGAGACACAAGGTCTTATTAAATGTGTCATAATAATAATTCGATCAATGATACTGATATTTTATGTGTGAGTTATGCATGCTTGTTCTAATGAATAATTGGTTTAAAGCTTGTTTACCAATTTATTCGGGGATGAGTGAAAACTTAACTTACTAAGTAATGGTTTAAATTGTAAGATACATTTATGGAAAACTATGACATTTCCTAAATAATGAATTTAGATATATTTTGAAAATGGTGGGGGATTGTTGGAGAAATTTGCAAAATATTAAATTGATAAATAATAATGGTTAAGTTAACAAATAAATGGTCAAAAGTTGCAACTGTCTAAAATAGAATCAGAGACCCTATGATGATTGGGCGCGTGGTCTAATGGTGCAACCACCAGATAAACACAAATTTTCATAAAAAGATTTATTGTTATTGATATACAATGGTTAGCGAATGGTCATGTTGGAATCAAATGAAACATTGTTTCACCATACCAATCGGTACAATTTTTCTTATAAATAGAGATACTTGTCAGGCATAAAAGACATATGAAAATAATATATTTCAGAGGTAAAATTTATATCTAAGGCATTTATTTATTTTTCTTGTGCACGAGAATAAGTGAAGGAACTTTATTCTGCAAAACATCGTTGATCGATATGCTTAATGTGAATGTGCAATTCATGTTAAGGTTTCCAAAGTGTCCTGAATGGGATTCGCCGGTTAACCCTTTTGTATTCAATTTGCATAAATTAATGGGGGCGAATTAAACCTAAAGCTTAGTGTAAACACACGCTTTGGAATTTATTTTGTGCAACTTTTATCGTACCGTTTTCTTCTTCTTGTTGTTCATGTTTTGTAGCAGACCTCAAACACAAGATCTAACACATATCAATTTTGCACTTAGCTTTCGATGATCCTGAACAATAAAAACCAGGTGTTATCTTATGCTTTTAATTGGTTTATTTTTATTTCCCGAAGGCACTGGTTCTTCTATGCACATTATGTATTTATCTTTATTGAGAGACTAACTAAAACAAGAGAGTATAGTTGGGGTTCCGCTTGTCTGTCTTATTTGTATAGCTCTTCGTGTAAGTGCGCAAAAAAAACACATCTACTTTTTCTGGATGCACCGTTTTTCTCCAAGCATGGGGTTGGTCTAGATTGTCATCCCTAGCACCCGTCAACCACAACAACTTTTCCTTCCAATATGCACAAAAATATGTTACTAACTTAATCTTAGTTTATTTCACCTTACTAATTATTATGTCTAACTAATTGAATTTGAACTTTTTACTGTTTAGATTGTCGACTAAGGGTATGACTTACAATAGATGCTCTAGACATTGTATCATTCAATACCGCAATCTATTGGATCACCTAACACATGCAGATGTAAGGCCTCTAAAAAAATCAATTTATATTTTATATCCACTATTTTATGATCTAATATTTTTCTTTTCTTCTGTTCCTATGGCGTCCATATCTAAACATGGAACACCTACATGAAGTCAGAGAGGAAGATGCTATCGTTTGGACTACATGTGTTCTGATCATCAGATTCACAACCGTGGAGATGCACAACAGTTACTGTGTCAAACTACAATTTGGAATGCATCAAAACATCCCAAATCCTCCTGTTGACATCAGTAAATGGCATCTAAAAAGAGCTAATGACCAATGGGACTTTCCCGACTAGAAGGATTTTGCAAAATTTGAATGTCGTAAATGGATGAACCGCAGCGCCCGTGTCTTACATGACCCAGTGATGACAACCCCGTCTATACCAACTATTAATTATATGGCTTGGTACAGATCAGTTGCAACTGGGTTTGTCTCCGAAGGCATGTATTTATACGATCCACACCAAACCACCTACACACAAGAAGCTTTTACGTCTAACCCATCAGAAAGGTCATGTTACTCACAACACCCTATCCAACAAAATTACTAACCCATTAACCATCCAAACATGTCAAACACCCAACCACAATACCAAGAGCATCCCCCATACCATCTCCAACACACTGACTACTATCCAAAAACCCAATATGGTTATGGCTCCAACACAACATCAAGATATAGCCATAATGAGGGTACATCATACCATAGTCATAATGCCAAACATCTTTCCATAGACAAAACACTATGACATCGTACCCTAGCCTACACACTCAACCATCTCAACAACCTTATGGATTTCAAACACCACTACCATTTCAACCTTTCACCAACGAATCCTTCACACCAATGCCCCCCTTTAACCGTTCATACCGCACACAAATGACCCCTTCATCACATTCAAACTACTTTGGCATGGGTCGCACGCTCAATTTTAACACATAAGACCTAATGAAAATGCAAGAAATTCTTAGAAAACCATCTGGAAATGTTCCTGAGACTTCAACTCCTCAAACACCTGGCATGAATCAACAACGAGTTAGTGTGCCTAGGAGATGTGGAACTGATGGTTGGTATGACCCACCCGGTCGCCAACATTAGTTTATGTAATAGTTTTTTAATTAATGACAATATTATTTATTTTTCGTAAAAAAAATTACAAAATACATCTTGTCTTCAGATGAATTGACGACATGGTACTAAGTCTATAATCAAGACGCCAATTGGATTGGAGACTGCATGAGGTGTCTCTAATCCAATTGGCGACACCCTTATACCCTTAACAAATGGTCGCCAATTGGAATGGCACCCTTAGATACTCAGAGACTCTATTTGTGGTACTTTAAGAAATTTTTTGAAAAGTATGGGTATTTTAGGATTTTTTTTTATAAAAAAGATGGGTCATTAGGGTAAAAAAATTCGTGAAAATAGTACTAAAAAATAACTAGAGAAAAAGAAGTTGAAATAGCACAATTCTTAATTATTCTTGTATCTTTAAGATGTAATTTAACAAAATTTTAAATAAAAATAAATGATAAATTTTGTGAGTCATTTACCATTTGAATCCAACCAATTGGTTAATTTTAATTTAATAACTATATATATATATATATATATATATATATATATATATATATATATATATATATATATATATATATATATATATATATATATATATATATATATATATATATATATATATATATATATATATATATATATATATATATATATATATATATATATATATATATATATATATATATATATATATATATATATATATATATATATATATATATATATATATATATATATATATATATATATGGGTTATTCTTACTCCAATAGTAAATTATTAAAACTTACTCTAAATCTTAACCATTCATTTTGATCGTACCTGATTAGAGAGATCGTTGAGCTGCCACGCGTCTGAGTTGTCGAACTGGCTGGCTTGATGGATAGAGGGGGGTGTACCTGAAACACACTTCAATGTCAAAGTAAGTGACGAGCAAAGTGATAACAAGCACAGAGAGAAGGATGAGAAAGTTAAGTTACCTGACCCTCTAGTGGAAGAAGGTATTTATAATAAGCCCTCAGCGCAGGGCCAACGGTTACCTTGCGTTGGGCTGGGCTGCCAGGACAAACATTGGTACCTATTAGGGCTGACGTGGCGTCGTGAGGGCTAGCACGTGGTCTTCGCCCTAGGGTAATTGTTCGACTTTATCCGGGAGGAGGAAGACCGAATCTCCAGGATGTGCGTAGTTACTTGATGACGTGTCCCTGCGTGGGGGACACGTAGAGAATGTGGGAGAAGTCTGAGGAGCTCCCCGAGTTGGTTGAGCTCTGCCCGACGAAGGGGGAGAAAGCGGATGGTAGGACAATTACGAGGGTCCTGCTCGGCGGCTGTTGGCCTGTGTCGACGGGGGAGGGTGTCGTGCCCGACGGGTCTTCTGCCCGTACGTGGGGTCCTATTGAGCCCAAATCTTGTGGGGTTTGGGCCTGCTCGATTGTGGGCTAAGCGTTGGTCCAGTCTAAAACAGTATCCCCTCAAGTCGTTGTTCGCGGTCAAGCGAGCTGTGACTTAAGCAACGAAGGGTGTCGGGCGCGTCACTTTGTCGGACAGACTGTGGCAGTGCCGGCCAGGCGAGCCCACGTCGTGGGGGACGTCCATGGTCGAGGGGGAGAACCTGAAAGGACGCAGGGAAGGATGAGGGTCTCCACGTGTCTCTTTGTGGCGGCTATGAGCTAGGCACTTTAGTACCTAGCGCTGCTTCGTTTCCCGTGCTAGGGATATATATATATATATATATATATATATATATATATATATATATATATATATATATATGTATATATATATATATATATATATATATATATATATATATATATATATATGTATATATATATATATATATATATATATATATATATATATATATATATATATATATATATATATATATATATATGCGGATCTAGCTCGTCTTTTCGTTCATTCGTCTCTTTTGTAGCTGCCCAACATTCAGAGACATCTGCCTGGCGTCCTTGATTCTTCTGCTCGACCTCTACAATTTCTCAGCCCGACGCGACATGTTTTTGTGCCACTGTATCAAGTAAGTTCTAGCTTCCTTCTGGTGTTTAGCATTTTCGGCAGTGTTTCCGGCGGCTCCGCTGGATGCGCTGGGGTGATTGCAGGCTTTTCCGGTGAATACACCGGAGGGTCTTCATAATTTAGGGCGGTAAATGGTTGTCCCCCGCCCCTGCAATGAGTGGCCCGGGGAGGAATGATAGGATTTTGAACGTCCCGAGGGTAATTGATGAATGCCTCGGGCACGAGTGAATGTGTGCGCCGAGGACAGAGAGTATATTTCTTGGGCTCCTTGGGGGGAAAGGCTACCCCGACTCGCCTTTTGGACGTCTAGGCGACCACACCCTTTCACTTGAATTACGGTGGAAGGGTGGATTTGATTTGGTTGTCGAACTCACCAAGTTCCTCTGCTTTTCAGGTAAAATGGCTGACCACGACGAAGAGGAGGTGCATTGGTACCTGTCAGAGGACGAGGACGGTCGCAAGGATGTTCCCGTCGCAGATCCCCCCGAGAGACCGTTAGAGGAATGGGTCGGGGATGAGCCTCTGAACTACATGTCGAGGTTCGTCGATGACGACTCTGACGTGTTCGTTGTGATCGAGTATAGGGTGGTCGGAAGCCCCCGTCAGTTTTGTGTCTGTCGCCCACGGGAGTCGGATCGCATATGTCCGCGGTATGACGGTGGTCGGTTCCCGATGTACGAGTTCGCTTTCAAGGAGGTTAAGATGCGCCTGTCGTTCACGGGTTTCCAGCAGGGCGTGTTCGACCATCTGATGATGGCACCATCCCAACTCTATCCAAACTCTCTCGCCTTCATCCGGGCCTTCGAAATCCTCTGTGACTATCTTGAGCTCGGGGACACCATCCCGCTGTTCTTTTGTGTCTTCCATTTGCAGCATCAGACGGTGGCTGGTCGTCACAACTGGGTTTCTTTGAAGCAGTCGACTAGAATATTCCGGTCGTACACTGACTCAGTGCGAGGGTTCAAAGACAGATGGTTCGTGGTCATGTCGGCGACGGGCGAGGCCTACGAGACCATTTTTCGGCGAGAGGTGATAGTCGTGGACGGGCGTTCCGAGGATAGTTATGAGTCCAATTTCCCCTTGGATTAGGCGGACCTGCACTTTTGTTCGAGCACTGATAGTTTTATCTACCAACTCAGCCATTTGGGAGAGGAAGATAGTTTGGCCTTCTGAAAGCTGACGGACTTCGCCAGACGTCTTCCTCCTCGGAAGTGTATGTCTCCCGACAAGGAGTATATCCGCGAGGCAAACGGGGAGATATGGACGGAGATCCAATGTACTAACACAAGGGCTCTGCTTGAGTATCGGTCAGAGGCTGAAGCTCACTGGCTCCTAGGTAGTTGGGCGTCTCCTCGGTTGGTCTTATTCTTCGTTTTTGGTTTTTGATGCTAACTGTTTTTCTTGTGCTCTTCTTGCAGGTGCAATGGGCTCCGTGGAGGAACGTGTGACCAAGCTAATGAACTGGGGTAACCGCCATCCTCAAGGGAGGACCGCGAATGTTTGGAGGGAGTTGGTCATTGTTTCCTCGGGGAAGACTTCATCCCTGCAGGGTAGTGCCTCTCCAGCGCCCCCGCCGGCCTCTAAGAGGCGACGGGAGGTTGAGGCACCCTCTATTGATCTGACGAACGGGTCCCCGGAGCGGAGCTTTGTTCTGCCCCCTATTGTCTCCGAACGAATTTCTTTTCGGGGGGAATGCTCCCGTGGTGGCTCCAGAGGAAGCGAGGAGTATCCTTGCCGCGAGCAAGGAGGCCCGGAGGAAGATGTTTTCTGCGGATCTGGCCGCTGTGGTGAGGGCTTTTGAGACGGCCCTTGTGTTGAATGAGGAGGGGTGCTCCTCGGAGGATTTGGACGCTATCAGGAACGACCTCGCGATATCAGAGGAGGTCCGGGCTATGCTGGAGGCCGACCAGAAGGAGTACCAAAAACAGGACAAGCTCCACCGGGAGCGTACCGGGGAGTTGAAGAAGGCGCTGAAGGAAAGAGATGACGAACTGACGGGAGTTAAAGGTCGCGTTACTGAGCTTGAGGGTATGGTTGCCCCGGCCGAGGAGGAGTCTGAAGAGGAACGGTTGATGGTGTCTCGGCGGGAGCTTGTGGAGAAGATCCGTCAGCTGGAGGAGGACTGCTTGGGAGCCGTCGAGGTGGGATTCAAGAGTGTTGTGGACCAGCTTAGGCTCGTCAACTCGGACTTGGTAACCAACGAGGTTGGTCCCTTCCATCAGATCCAAGATGGGCGAAACATTGCGCCCAGCGCCTCGGATGACAAGAACGAGGGTCGTGGGCCTTCTATTGTAATATTTGACAGTTGGGTTTGTGCCCGTTTTTATGGAATTCATGTTTTCATTTTTGTGTGTATTCGTTTGTCTATTCATGTGTGCATACTTTATACGCTTGTTCGCTTTATATGCTTGTTCGTACGTTCATTACGCTCGTATGTAGGTTTACAATGTGGTTGGGAGTGGTAGCTCGACCTTTGTGGCCGGTAGGCCGGTGCGGTTACCTGGTCGGTTACGAAGATGGACCACGGTCGGGGACCTGTCCCTGCGGCGCGAACTTCCCATCGTGAGCTGGGTGTTCTGCCAATCCTGGTACTGCAGCGGAGACTCTCGGTCGAGTGGTCACTGTCGAACAGAGCGTTCTCCTCCCACACACAAAGGGTAGACGCTTGTTATCTCGTTGATTTCGAGGAGACGCGATAGTACCACATCGTGCTCCCGTGGTCACGAGGCGTGTCGTCGCGGGCAATGTTTAATTGTAGTAGTTTTTAGCTTCTCAGCGTTCCATGGTCGAGCTATCTCGTTCCCGTGTAAGTTCTTGAGGTAGTAGGCCTCGTGTGTTGTCTTGTCTCAGACACGGTAGGGGCCTTCCCAGTTGGCAGCGTGCTTGCCCTCGCATGAGTCCTTAGGGTTACTCCTCAATACCAGATCGCCGATCTGGAATTCGCGTTTTATGACCCTGCAATCGTAGCGGAGGGCAATTTTCTGCTTCAGCGCGGCTTCCCGGAGAGAAACCCCTGAGCGTATCTCCTCGACTAGGTCGAGCTCATCTCTGAGGGCCTCATCGTTGGCCTCCTCTTCGAGGGGGGTTCCATTCTTCTGGACGGTTCCTTTATTTCGACTGGGATCACTGCCTCGGTTCCATAGGTTAGCTAGAAAGGTGTTTCCCTGGTGGTTGAGTGGGGCGTCATTTTGTACGGCTAGAGCACACTGTGGAGCTCCTCGACCCATCTTTTCTTAGCATCCCCGAGTCGTTGCTTCAGGCATCGCAGAATGACTGTGTTTGTGGCTTCAGCCTGGCCGTTCGTTTGCGGGTATTCCACTGACGTGAAGTGCTGCTTTGTCCCGAGCTTGGTCACAAAGTATTGAAAGTTTTTATCAGTGAATTGTGTGTCGTTGTCGGTCACGATGGCCATGGGCACGCCGAACTTGGCGAGGATGTTCCTCTTGTAGAAGCGGAGTATGTTGTGCGCCGGGATTTTGGTGAGGGCCTCGGCCTCGATCCACTTTGTGAAGTAGTTGGCGCCGACTATCAGATATTTGTTCTGATAATAGCCTAAGGTGAACATGCCTAGGATATCTATCCCCCATCAGGCGAACGGCTAGGGGAAGAAGAGGAACTTGAGCTCGTTCGGGGGGTGAGGTGCATGTCCCCGTGCCGCTGGCACCTGTCACACTTCTTTACGTGTTCTTTTGCGTCTTCCTGCATCGTCGGCCAGTAGTATTCTGCCCGCAAGGCTTTCCTCGCCAAGGACCGTCCTTCGAGGTGTTACACGTTGATGCCCTCGTGGACCTCCTGCAGGATGGTCGAGGCTTAGTTTTTGTCGACGCATTTCAGGAGAGGGATCAAAAAGCCTCTTCGGAATAGTTTATTCTTGAGCAGCACGTACGAGCAGGCGCGTCGTTTGACCATACTGGCCTCCTTAGCGTCGTTGGGGAGGCGCCCCGTGCTGAGGTAGGCATGTATCAGGGTCATCCAACAGTCAGCTTCCCTGATGGCGTTGATGTCGAGCAGCGTTTTCGCTCTCTCCGTACTTGGTTGCGTGAGGATCTCCTGGACGATAAATTTTTTTTCACCCTTCTTTTTGGTGCTCGCCAACTTCGAGAGGACGTCGGCCCGGGTATTCTGCTCACGTGGAATGTGTTATACCTCCGTGGAGTCGAAACTCTTCACTCACTCCCTAATAAGGGCCAAATATTCAGCCAGATTATCGTTCTTCGCTTGGTATTCCCCCCGGACTTGGGAGGCGACCAACTGGGAATTCGTGAAGATTTTTATCTCCTTGGCTCCGAGGTCCTTTGCCAGGCGGAGTCCGGCCAGGAAGGCTTCGTATTCGGCCTGGTTGTTCATGGTCGGGAATGCTAGAGTCAGCGAGACCTCCACGACCGTGCCTTCTTCGTTTTCTAGGATGATGCCCGCGCCACTCCCCGAGGGGCTCGAAGCGCCGTCCACGAAGATGGTCCACTTGTGGGTTCCAGACGTGGGCTCCATGGCGGGGGTCACCTCGGCGACGAAATCAGCCAGTACTTGGGCCTTGAGCGCTTTCCTGCCTTCGTAGATGATGTCGAACTCGGAGAGCCCTAGAGACCATTTCAGCATCCGTCCCGCCATATCGGGTCTGCCGAGCAGTTGTTTGATCGGCTGTTCAGTTCTGACCACGATGATATGGGCCAAAAAGTAGTGTCGGAGTCTTCTGGCCGCGTTGATGAGGGTCAGGGCAACTTTCTCGATCTGCTGATACCTCACTTCTGGGCCGTGGAGGGCCTTGCTTATGAAATAGATCGGTTTCTGTCCGTCGGGGGTTTCCCAGATTAACACGGCGCTCACGGCTTCAGTTGAGACGACCAGGTATAGGTAGAGGGTTTCCCCGACGTCTAATCTCGTTATAACAGGCGGTTCTGACAAGGCACGTTTGAGATGGAGGAGGGCCTGCTCGCATTCCTCCGTCCATTCGAACGCTGCTTTCTTTCGTAATAGTTTGAAAAAGGGGAGAGCGTGCTGCGCAGATTTGGAGACGAAGAGGGACAAGGACGCAAGCATCCTGTTGAGGGACTGTATCGACTTCTTTGTGCTCGGCATCTCGATCTCGGAGAAGGCCTGACATTTTTCCGGGTTCGCCTCGATTCCCTGTTCGGTTAGGTAGAACCTGAGGAACTTCCCTGGACGCACCCCGAAGGTGCATTTCTCCGAGTTGAACCGCATTCGACATCTCCTTGCCGTCTCAAAGACTTTTTTGAGATGTGTCGTGTGGTCGACCTCGGCGTGGGACTTGACGATCATGTCGTCCATGTAGACTTCGAGGGGGACTGCCTACGTCTACGTTGAACTACGGACTTAGCGGTCGGGTTGACGGAGATTTGGTGGCACGCGACCTCAGGGTCGAGTCTGGGTATCTCGACGGCGCTCCAAGCGAAGAGGTCGACATTCTCAAGGAGGCAGGCCTTCAACTGCTTCCTCTCCAAGTCGAGCAGCCCCACTCCAATCTTCACGGTCCTTGTCGTGTCTGCGCCGAGGGTTACTATCTCGAAGTCCCCGTCTGGAATGGGGAGCGTTGGTTGGATAGGCTTCCCGTTGGTGGTTGGAGGAGTGTCTTCGGCTTCGTCCTCGTGATCTGGCTCTCCGGCGAAGTGGCAGTCGAGGTCTATAGCGTCGACGTGGTCGGTCGATCTGTTCTCCTGGATAGGAGAAGGCATAGTTGTTTTGGTCTCGGGACTGATCGTACTAAGGCCCTTCATTACTGCTTCAAAGCACTGGCGGGATGCCTCTATGTCCCCATTGAGGGTGACGACGGCTCCCAGCCTAGTATAGTACTTCATCTTGAGGTGGACGGTTGATGGCATTGTGGTGAGCTCGGCCAGCGTCGTTCTGCCCAGGATGCAGTTGTATAAGGATGGGCATTTGACAACTAGAAATCGGACGTTGATTTCCCTGGCCGTTTCTTGTACCCTAAAGGTGACTTTGAGCTCCATGTATCCCAGGGTCTTTTCGTCGTCCCATTGAAGCCCTGGAGGTCGGAGCCCAGGTAGGGAGTTAGGTTGGTCTCGTCGAGCTGTAGCATCGAGAAGAGGTGGGTATACATGATATTCATCGAGCTTCCTCCGTCGATCGGGACGTGAGGACATCGAAGTTGGCCATTTGTGCCCGTATCAACAAGGGGATGGCCGAGTTTAGGGCTCTTCCGGGGAGCTCTTCGAGATAGTACGTGATTGGGTTTGATCGGTCGTGGAATTTGTCAAGCGTGCTCATTTTGTCAGAGCTGTTGTTCATCAGTTCGTCAAACTTTTTTTTTACCGACCCGGTCGAGAGCTTGCTCGGGGTTCCGCCCGAGATTGTAACACCCCACTTCCCAAATTAAATAAAATATAAACATTATAAATAAACATCAGAGTTCTTCACCAAAATAGTGGGATATCACATCACCAAATTTTTATAAAAATACTTTATTCATCCTTTTCAAAAATATTACAGCGGAAAACATTATTCCAACATTCTCGACCATCCGCCAGATTTCATAAAAATCTTTATTATTATAATTCACTAAAAATGTGATACGTCACAGGATTACAACAAATTTGACATAAAACAATTAAAGCACCCATATCCCGTGTTACGTATCAGAGCATCCTAGACTCGACTGGCACACCACCATCCAAGCTATCTAAGTACCTGGATTATCTGTACTTCCGGAGAAGTACAGACACAACAACAACAAAGGGGTGAGAAATCATGATCAAAAATATAATGGTAATGTAGTACATGTAAATAAGGTAGTACAATACACCAACACCAATATTCACCCCAACAACGCCACACAACGAACCTACTGTTCAAATTACAATATAACATATTATAATGCAAAATGCAACTCAACACCATGCATGCGGTACCGACTCATTGGTTCATTCAATCGAACCTGGATAGATCACTTACGCTCCTCCTGAGACATGATTTATCCCCCACCATTCTCCACAAAGGAGTACGGATGAATCACTTACGCTCCTCCTGAGACATGATTCATCCCACCAAAACACCATGATATGCAAGACACCAATGCATAATTATTATATTCTGGCACGCTAAGTGCACACGATCCTCCTGATCATATCATCATACAACAATGCATATGTATAGATATATTACACCAACACCATATAAATCAATCAGATAGTAAACGAATTCATACTATCACACCGGATATAACTACGTCCCCCCCCCCCACTCGGGGATACACGATCCTACTGATCACTACACACATATACATTAACTAATTGCTCACCAACAATATTAAGGGAAACGCGTACTATCACCAAGTACACAAGTTATATCCCATACTCATCATTTTCACACTACAGCAAGGCTAGAAGGATCACACGAGACCAATTCAGACATCTCACCAAAAGTCTCTGAGGTTACTCAGAACCTCCCTAAACCAACACCTCAGCCTATACACCAAAATCAATAATTCATCAACATCAATCCACAATCACAAACATGCCAATAGATATTATACTTACCAATTATCCTATAATTTCTACTCTAGAACCGACATTACGGTACATTACCGACACTTCAGAGTCACTCTGAATCTCACCAAGGTCCTAACCATAGTCATTAACGACACTATAGGGAAACAACATATAACTTTCCCAAAGTTATAATCATGGTCATTGCCAACACTACGGTAACAACACATAATCTCATCAGCTTTATATTCCTAGTTACTATCAACACTACAGTAACATCAACAATCCAACAAAATGGATCAATACTACAATAACATCAACAATCCAACAAAATGGCTCAACATTACAGTTACTATCATCACCATATATATATATACCCCAAAATGCATCATCAGCATTCATCAATCCCCCAACATCAACAATAATCATAGCATGCCAATATAAAACTTTATATAACGATAAATTCCTACGGGGTTAAGGAATCCCCTCTACCCTATACATGTATAAACCATTCCCAATCAAATTTCTCCCCCCTTACCTTGACAATTGGTCGATCGATAGAATTCCTCCTAGAATTGGTCTCTTGGCCTTCTCCTTCCTCTTCCGTTGTTCGTTCCCTTTTTCCTTCGTTCTTTTTCACTTTCCTCGTTCTTTCCTCTTCTCTCTTTCTATCGCTCTTTTTTCTCAATTTTCTAAAATGTATTGTAACTCTCCTAACCCCTCATATTCTATTTCCCTTTTAATTATTCTAATCCCAATAATAATAACTAATAAGATAATATAATATTAATAATCTTAATAATAATAATACTGATATAATCTTACTAATATTAATAATACCACATATTAATAATAATAATAATAATAATAATAATAATAATAATAATAATAATAATAATAATATTATTATTATTATTATCTCACCAAAATAATAATAATAATATTAATAATTCTAATAATAATAATAATGATAATAATAATAATAATAATCTTAATAATAATAATATTATTAATAATAACAATAATAATAATATTATTATCTCTCCAATAATCATAATAATACTTTTAATAATAATAATAATAATAATAACACTAATAATAATAATAGTAATAATAATAATAATAATATTATTATTATTATCACACCAATATCCCACGCCTATGGTAATCCCTTTCCTCTCCATTCCAACTTTTCTAATATCTCCTTGCTACCCCTTCATATTTCCTTCCTCACGATTTCTATCGTGACTTTTCATATTTCCATTCTAACTTCCCAATAACCCTTCCACCTCTTATTTTACTTATTCCAACCACTAATATTCCCAATAATAATTCTAATAATAATAATTATAATAATCATTATAATAATAATAATATAATATAATATAATACTATTATAATATTATAGTAATATTCAACATAATAATAATAATAGTGATACACCCAACAATGATTATAATTATAATAATAATAATATTATCACACCAATAATAATAATAATATTAATAAAAATAATATAATAATAATAATAATGATAAATATAATAAATATAATAATAATAATAATAATAATAATAATACCCCCACCAATATTACTATTATTCATTATATTATCATATTCACACCAAAGCACCACCAATATTACCATTAGTTATTATATTATTATATCTACACCAATTCACCACCAATAATTCTCCCATATCAGGGACACCGACCAATAATAATATTCATACTAATAATAATAATCATAATAATAATAAGAATAATAATAATAATAATACCACCAATATTACTATTAATTATTATATTATTATCTCCACACCACCAATGATCCTTACATATCAAGGGTACTCACCAATCATATACCAACACACCCCACCTAAGGGCACACCAACATAAAATAATTAAATTAACACCAAAATGACTAAATAAATAAAATGGGTGTTACAACTCTCCCCCACTTTAATTATTTTCGTCCTCGAAAATTGCCTGATGGAACAATTCCGGATACGCTTCCCGCATCCTTCATCCCAATTCCCAGGTCGCACTGCCTTTGCAGCACTTCCCCAAACCATTTCCACCAAAGATGTCTCCTCCCCTCGGAGTTGACTTCCGTTCGTCAAAACGAACCAGCAATGCCTCAACACTCAAATTATTTTCCACTAGTACATCATCCACCTGATTCAATGTACTTTCTCAACAAGACACACGAAACACGTCATGCCAATTCACGACGGCAACGGGAAAATAGTCTAACATGTTACTCCTCCCATGCCTCCGCTGCGCCACTCTGATACAAACCACAGAACACGGTGCGAACTTCTAAGACTTCGAAGTTCGACCAACATCAGTCACCGGCGTGACTCTCAAAACACATTTTTCCTTGGATCCTCTTGATCTTCTCAGCCATCTCCAACATAATTTTCAGGTCTGAGCACAACACTCTCACTCGACCCATTCCAACACAGTAGATTCCTATACCCCCTACCTCACCAAGTCACATATAGTGTCATTCCGACACTAGGATGGTAACCGTTATTATAGGTAATTCAATCAACGGTAGTTAATCATCCCACGATCCACCTTGATCCAACACCCACGCTCTCACCAATTCTCTACAGACTCAATAATCCTCTATGACTTACCATCAGTTTGCGGATGGTAAGTCGAACTCAACTTCAACTTAGTACCCGAAGTTTCCTGTAAGCCCCTCCAAAATCTTAATATAAACCTCAATTCCCATCTGACATAATATTTGTCAGTATCTCATCTAACTTCACCACTTACTCAATATGCATCTCATATATCCTCAACACGGAATAGTTAATCCACTCGCAACAACCCAAATTAAAATTATATCTTCCCAATTATTTGGAAATCTCAACACCAACTCCGCAAAAATACTACCTGATTCCCACTCTAGAATATTCAAAGGCTGCATCAGACTCAATAGTCTCTGATGTTCACTCTTCGAATTTCGGTTATTCTAACCAGCATATTCAACCTCAACCGCTGCTCTCCTCATCTATGGTCACCAAAAAAAATCTACTCAAATTCGGTTACTTCTTCATAGCACCGGGATGGGTACTCCATCTACCCTAATGTATTTCTTCACGAGTACTTCTACTCCCCTCAACAAAATCTGGTACACATACTCTACCATAACACCTCGTGGTATTATTTCCACAAACCCGACAATCCACTCTTCGACTCTAATTTATCAAATTCAACTAATTCACCAACTCAAGCATACCACTCGTCAGGTCTAACAATAAACGCTTAACTCCATAAGAGGTCTATTCGCCCACCAAACTCATATTATAAAATTGCTCAGTCAGTTCTAACTCTTCTCACCGTCAACTTCGGTATACGCAGACATTTCCAACTCACCGCATCATCTACCACATGCACTTTACCCGAATGGTAATTCAACTCGAAGCCGTACTCCTTCCGAAGTCCCAATTATTTCCTATGCCTCACATTCGTCTTAATCAAATTAAACAAACACCTTAAACTCTTAAGATCACCAAACATCTCCGATCTCAGTCTGAACTTTCGAAGCCTCCGGTTCCGGTACAACCACAATAGTAACCAACTCTAAATCACTGGTCGGATGATTTCTCTTATATACTTCAAGTTGCCTTTTGCATAATTGAAACTCGCTGAAGTTGTCTTTAGTAAATCCCCTAATTATATCAACAAGCATCACAAACACCACAATTAGTTTTATCGGATTCGGCAGAACTTTCCTTACGGAAGTATATCACCGCTCTTTTTCCAACACTGATAACTCCAGTTCCTTATGCTCAACATAATCCTCTATACTCTTCGAATACCTTAAAATATCATTTATTATCACAACCAACGCCTTATATAAATAATTAAAGAAGATCCCATGCCAAATGGAACAACAAGTTGTGAGTTATGGCGGGAACACGTACCGTACCGCCCGTCCTTACCACAACATTCAAACACACTTCATCAATAAATAGCTTAAATCCATGTCAATACTTCACCATCTCATAGATAATTTCAATAGCTTTCCAACGCTTCGAATCGCGCGTCATTCCGAGTTACGGTTCTCCCGTTACGGCAAAAACACCAGAATAACATTTTCTGCCCAGGACCCCTTCGCCAGGCGAACACCGCAGCGAACGTTCGCCAGTATGCTCGCCAGGAGAACATGACAGTCCCAAAATCCTCTTTTCGACCGTTACCCGACTTCCGAGTGTCCGATTTCGATTCCGTAAAAAGCTGCGATCCCGGAATTCGACGTACAACAACAATTTTATACTTAGGAGGCCATCCAACACACTTTCAATCTTTTGAATATTTTAAAGCCCGATTACTTCTAATCTCAACAGTAGGTCTTGGGGCCTCCCGTTGTGATACAACCATCGATCTTTGATACCACAACCACAACAACTCTACTCAAGATCTCACGACTACGGAAATCACATCCTTCGATCATTTGCTCCATCAACTCATTAGTTCTTGGAAGCGAACACCTATCCTTGATAGTCACCTTGTCCACTTATTTATAGTTCACCCAAGGCTTCACAAAACCCTCTGTCTGTTTAACCAACAAAATTGGCGCACCTTACGGTAATACACTCAAACGAAAGAACTTCTCTTCCGGAAGATCTTCAAGTTGACTCTTCAACTTCTCCAATCCCAACGAAAACACACCATATGGAGTCACTAATATCAGACTCGTTCCAACAACAAAGGCAACGTGTGAGCTTTACTTCACACTCTGATAGTAAATCACCTACCTCATCTGGAAACCTCCGGCAATCGCGAATAATTGACAAATCCCAATTTTTCTCACTTTCCTTCTCATTCGAAGTTTCAGTCAAAATAGACACTTCAACACCGTCTTACGCCAAATTCCTCAAAATAATCCCTTAAGCATTTAGCTTAACTCGAGACTATTCACTGTTTACGCTACCCAAGCTTGCAAGACGCGTCTATCCCATCCAACACAATCCTGTCCACTATTAACAAGAGATTAAGGGTGATCAGTTCCTCAATTTGTTAATAGACAGCCGAAATCATGATGGGGTACAAACCCTCTTTACCAAACTATGATAGCATTCCTCAACATACTAAGCCACCACACCGTAGCATTCCGGAGAAATACAAACTTCTCCCCCACTGGAATCATTCCTCTTCTGCCAACGAAGTTAGACAACAACATGTACCGACAGTGTTTTCACACACATGCCGCATACTAGGGATTTAAACCACAACACCAGGTTAAAAGATATTCAACTCCATCCTAAAGGACAGACTCAACTCGACTCAACAACACTGGCCGGACGGACCGACCTGCTCTGATACCAATTGTAACACCCCACTTCCCAAATTAAATAAAATATAAACATTATAAATAAACATCAGAGTTCTTCACCAAAATAGTGGGATATCACATCACCAAATTTTTATAAAAATACTTTATTCATCCTTTTCAAAAATATTACAGCGGAAAACATTATTCCAACATTCTCGACCATCCGCCAGATTTCATAAAAATCTTTATTATTATAATTCACTAAAAATGTGATACGTCACAGGATTACAACAAATTTGACATAAAACAATTAAAGCACCCATATCCCGTGTTACGTATCAGAGCATCCTAGACTCGACTGGCACACCACCATCCAAGCTATCTAAGTACCTGGATTATCTGTACTTCCGGAGAAGTACAGACACAACAACAACAAAGGGGTGAGAAATCATGATCAAAAATATAATGGTAATGTAGTACATGTAAATAAGGTAGTACAATACACCAACACCAATATTCACCCCAACAACGCCACACAACGAACCTACTGTTCAAATTACAATATAACATATTATAATGCAAAATGCAACTCAACACCATGCATGCGGTACCGACTCATTGGTTCATTCAATCGAACCTGGATAGATCACTTACGCTCCTCCTGAGACATGATCTATCCCCCACCATTCTCCACAAAGGAGTACGGATGAATCACTTACGCTCCTCCTGAGACATGATTCATCCCACCAAAACACCATGATATGCAAGACACCAATGCATAATTATTATATTCTGGCACGCTAAGTGCACACGATCCTCCTGATCATATCATCATACAACAATGCATATGTATAGATATATTACACCAACACCATATAAATCAATCAGATAGTAAACGAATTCATACTATCACACCGGATATAACTACGTCCCCCCCCCCCCCACTCGGGGATACACGATCCTACTGATCACTACACACATATACATTAACTAATTGCTCACCAACAATATTAAGGGAAACGCGTACTATCACCAAGTACACAAGTTATATCCCATACTCATCATTTTCACACTACAGCAAGGCTAGAAGGATCACACGAGACCAATTCAGACATCTCACCAAAAGTCTCTGAGGTTACTCAGAACCTCCCTAAACCAACACCTCAGCCTATACACCAAAATCAATAATTCATCAACATCAATCCACAATCACAAACATGCCAATAAATATTATACTTACCAATTATCCTATAATTTCTACTCTAGAACCGACATTACGGTACATTACCGACACTTCAGAGTCACTCTGAATCTCACCAAGGTCCTAACCATAGTCATTAACGACACTATAGGGAAACAACATATAACTTTCCCAAAGTTATAATCATGGTCATTGCCAACACTACGGTAACAACACATAATCTCATCAGCTTTATATTCCTAGTTACTATCAACACTACAGTAACATCAACAATCCAACAAAATGGATCAATACTACAATAACATCAACAATCCAACAAAATGGCTCAACATTACAGTTACTATCATCACCATATATATATATACCCCAAAATGCATCATCAGCATTCATCAATCCCCCAACATCAACAATAATCATAGCATGCCAATATAAAACTTTATATAACGATAAATTCCTACGGGGTTAAGGAATCCCCTCTACCCTATACATGTATAAACCATTCCCAATCAAATTTCTCCCCCCTTACCTTGACAATTGGTCGATCGATAGAATTCCTCCTAGAATTGGTCTCTTGGCCTTCTCCTTCCTCTTCCGTTGTTCGTTCCCTTTTTCCTTCGTTCTTTTTCACTTTCCTCGTTCTTTCCTCTTCTCTCTTTCTATCGCTCTTTTTTCTCAATTTTCTAAAATGTATTGTAACTCTCCTAACCCCTCATATTCTATTTCCCTTTTAATTATTCTAATCCCAATAATTATAACTAATAAGATAATATAATATTAATAATCTTAATAATAATAATACTGATATAATCTTACTAATATTAATAATACCACATATTAATAATAATAATAATAATAATAATAATAATAATAATAATATTATTATTATTATTATTATCTCACCAAAATAATAATAATAATAATATTAATAATTCTAATAATAATAATAATGATAATAATAATAATAATAATCTTAATAATAATAATACTATTAATAATAACAATAATAATAATATTATTATCTCTCCAATAATCATAATAATACTTTTAATAATAATAATAATAATAATAACACTAATAATAATAATAGTAATAGTAATAATAATAATAATATTATTATTATTATTATCACACCAATATCCCACGCCTATGGTAATCCCTTTCCTCTCCATTCCAACTTTTCTAATATCTCCTTGCTACCCCTTCATATTTCCTTCCTCACGATTTCTATCGTGACTTTTCATATTTCCATTCTAACTTCCCAATAACCCTTTCACCTCTTATTTTACTTATTCCAACCACTAATATTCCCAATAATAATTCTAATAATAATAATTATAATAATCATTATAATAATAATAATATAATATAATATAATACTATTATAATATTATAGTAATATTCAACATAATAATAA
>OZ012741.1:662761291-662783362 GCA_963859935.3 Lathyrus sativus | reverse complement strand
CGAGGCACGAAAGCACTTTGGTCAGATATACTTGATTTTGCTGCAGAACATAGAAATATGAGACTTGAATTATGCTTTGATGGTTTTACTACATGTGTCCAAGCGTTAGGAAGTGGATATTCTTGTTGGCCAGTTGTTGTAACACTTTACAACCTCCCTCCCGAGACGTGCATGACAAAACCATACATGTTTTTGACTTGCCTCATTCCAGGTCGTCGAGTCCAAAAGCCAGAATTGATGTGCATTTAAAACCTTTAATTGATGATTTGGAGAGGCCAAGGATTGAAGAATAGAATAATGATATATCTTGTAAACAAAACTTTACTTTGCGAGTTGCCTTGATGTGGATCGTTAACAACTTTCTTGCATATGGCATATTGTCTGGAGGGAATACATATGGAAAAATGGGTTGTCCTCATTGCATGGAATACACCAAGACGTTTACGTTGAAAAAAGGGGGAAAAAGTTTGTGTTTGATTGTCACCGCAGATTCTTACATGAACATCATGTCTTTAGAAGAAACAAGAATGATTTCAAAAAAGACGAGTGAGTAACAGAGTTTCATCCCCCTCGATTGTTTCTAGGTGAAGTATGGAACCAAGTTTCTAAATTTCCAAAATTGACAGATAATGATAAAGCATGCAGAATTCAAGGATTCGGGGTTACACACAATTGGACAAAAAAAGTATATTTTAGGACCTTCCATATTGGAAATATATTTTGTTGCAATGTAATATTGATGTTATGCATATCGAGAATATTTTTTTAATATTTTATTTAACATATTGATGGATATTCAAGCAAAACAAAAGATAATGAGAAGGCTAGAAAAAGACATGGAAATTTGGTGTAATCGAAAAGAGTTGGAGTTGAAGCCTCAACCGAATGGGAAATTATTAAAACCCAAGGTTACTTGCAATCTAACTTCCCAAGAATCTAAATAGGTTTGTCGATGGTTACATGAATTAAGAATACCGGATGGTTATGCTTCAAACTTAGAAAGTGTACCGAAATCAATACTAGGAAGTTGCATGAAATGAAAAGTCATGATTCTCATGTTTTCATGGAAAAGATTGCTTCCGATTGCGTTCGGTTCACTATCCAAACATGTGCTTAATCCACTAATTGAAATTAGGTCAATATTTTAGAGATATTTGTGCGTCAGCTTTAAGAGTGGACAACATCATTAAGTTAGACCAAAATATTATAGTCATCCTCTGTAAGTTGGAACAAGTATTTCCACCTAGTTTTCTCGACTCTATGGAACATCTACTTGTGCATCTTGCATATGATGCTTATATTGGTGGCTCTGTCCAATATAAGTAGATGTATCCAGTTTGAAAGGTTCATGGGTGTTTCAAAGCGATCAGTGAAAGTACAACTAAAGTTAAAGGATCAATATGTGCACATTACTTGCATAATAAAACATCACATTTTTGCAGTCATTATTTCAATCACTTTATGTTAACTTCAAGAATCATAAGAAATGAAAAAAATGTTAACGAAAGAAGTTAATTTACCTTATCAATCTTCGGTCTCCCACGTCGTCCCTCTAGAAATAAGAATGTGTATTGGATGACCTAAAAAGAATTGCAATCTAGGCATGTTCAGGTCTTGATTAACTACACTGAAGTTAAACCATATCTTGAGTAAGTATACTCCCAAATACCTATTATATTTACATATTGAATATAAAACTTATCACATTCAAACTTATAGTGTATTTCTTTATTGGGCATCTAACACCTCCTATTTTCATAGCACCGGTGAACAAGTAAGTACCAGCCACAATCATGAGTATTTTCCAGCATGGCTCAAGGAGAAATTGTCATGCACTGATGCACTGAATCAAGAAATACTCCATTTAAGAAACTTGTCTGAAGGCCCTGTTTAAAGTGCAAATGAATGGCACACATATTTTTTGAATAAATATAAATTTCACACTGAGACATAAACTGAAGGGGGAAAAAACATAAACAATGGTGTATTTGTAAAAGAGGTTACAGATGGTGGTGAAGACGAATTCTATAGGGTTGTTACACAATTGGACTCACAAAATAAAGTTGTCTTGTTTTATTGTAATTGGTATGATCCATCTGACAAAGGCACAAAATATATAAGAAATATAATACTTTTGAGATTCAAATGGACAGAAGGTAGAAAGTGAGTGTGACCGTTTCTTAATGTCACATATTATTAGGCAAGTTTATTATGTTTCTTATCCTTCAATTTGGCCACGTAACGAGGGCGGTGTGTTTTAATCAAAACAAAACCATTGGGTCATATTGAAACTAATGAACTAGTGGAAGAGATTGCTTACCAAGTTGATGAAATTTAACAATTAATGATGTGATTGAAATTGAAAAATTATAAGTTTGTGTGATACAGTGGTTGAGGATCATCAAGTTGATGCATCTATATTGTTGGAAGAAAATAATATGGACGAAGAGATTGATGAGTTTGGATTCGAGGATAATACTAGATCAAATGATGAAAATGATATGGATGAAGAGCATGAAGAGTTTGAATAAATCGTTTTTGTAATTTTACTTAATGATTGGTAGAAAATAATGTGTTAATTTAAATGTATTTTGTTAATTTATTAATTGTGTTGATGAATTAGTTGTATATGTTGTGTTAATTATTATATGTGTATTCTCTCAAAATAGATAAAATGCCACCCTGAACTGATAAGGGTAAGGGTAAGGTCCAACATCAGTGCCAACGCCCGAGGGTAGTTATATGTGAGGCACCTCAAATGGCTATTTGTCATCCCCCATAGAGTCAGGTAGATCACATGGCTATGTGTAGTTATCAACCTCTTATGTCACTACTCTCCCATCATGACTATCCTATGTTCCCATATGGGGCCCAACTTTTATTATCCCATCGAGGGGATCTAGCTTTTCATTTCAGCAGACTAGTGGATCTAGCTTTCCATTCCAGCAGCTGGTGGATCTATCTTTTCGTACTAGCAAATTAGGGATTCTAGCTTTCCATACTAGCAGACTATGGTGTCTAGCTTCCCATACCATCAACATCTCTCACACATACCCTCATCATCCATACAACCTAAGGGATCCCACACCCCACATCCTCCACATATACTTGCACCATCCATGTAGCTGGGGAGACCCTGCACCTCACCTCCACACACATACCCTCACCATCTAGGCATCATGGGGGATCTCACACCCCACATCCCACACACATACCTTCATCATCCATAGAGGTTGGGGGACCCCTCACTTCACCTACCACACACATACCCTCACTATATATACATCATGGGGGACATCACACCTCATCTACCACACACATACACACGCTTGAGAAAGATGACAAGGGGAAGGATGGGGAAAATTATGAGTACGATCATGAGGGGCAAGATGAGGACGGTCATCAGGGGCAGGATCATGATGAATTGATATTGTCAATAACAGAACAAAGTTATGGGAAAAAGATGGAGTTTCTTGAACAAACACAAGAAATCCTATTAAGTTTCACAAAGGAAAAAGAGAAGAAGGAAGAAGAATAGAAAATTGGTTAAATCTATTTTACTATTCACTTTCTCAATAAGGGTTCAAAGATTACAAGTGAATACTAATAATTAACCTCTCACCTTAATTAGGATCTTCACCACTCTTTCCAAAGATAAGAGACTAGCATGCTATTTATAAGAAAACTAACATACTAACCTAATGGACTTTACACACAGGCCTGTTACACAAGCTAACTTAAACAATTGGGCTTACTAGATAGACCCAATTCGACATACTAACTTAAATTACAAGTTACTATGTTTTGATAGTATGTTCGAACAAACTTCGACTACAGCATAAGATCAGCATGTGAAAAGACATCGACTTCAGACTAAACCTTCTTTTGAACCATTGAACTAACCTTGTCGACACTAGAGTTTGATCCAAATACCACAAATCTCCATCTTGGGACGAACTCTACACAAACAAGGGAACAAACTTGCTTTTGTCATTCATGGCTTTCAACCATTCAGTCTTGTATCGACTTTTCATAACTTCCTTATAGTCTCTAGGTTCTTTGCGCAAAACCTCACTTGCAGAGATTAATGCATAAGTTATAAGATCTGCATAACCAAGTCTCTGAGGTGGCTTGATGACTCTTTTCAACCTGTATCTTGCCAACAAGTAATCATTATCAATCTCGTTATCTTTATCTCCCACTTGAGATTCTTCTTTGAATTTATATGGGTTATGCAATTCAACATCACTATACTCCACCTCAACATAAATCTCTTCCTAATCCAACTCTTCTTCAAAGATCTTCAAACTTCGACTAGTGTCATCAGTTTTCTAGAAATCCATCTCAGCTTCACTAAAAACTATATCTCGACTTGTGATACACCTCTTGTGACTTGGCTCTAGGAACCACAACCTATAAGCTTTGGCTCCTTCTAGGTATCAAAGGAACATACATCTCATAGCTCTAGGTTCAACTTTGTCTTTCCTAATATGAGCATAGGCTAAACAACTAAATACTCTAAGTCTGTTGAGACTAGGTGGATGTCCTGACAAGACTTCTACAGGTGTCTTCATTTCCAAGGCAGTCGAGGGACACCTATTTATCAGGTAAGTTGCAGTCACAACAGCTTTTGTCCAAAACACTTTCAATCCTGCACTTACCAACATGCACCTCACCCTTTCTAGAATGATTCGATTAAATCTTTCATCCAAACCATTTTGTTGGGGAGTCCCTGCAGTAGTTATGTGCCTTGCAATACTAGACATAACATAATAGTTGTCAAACGCCTCATTGCAAAATTCAAGACTATTGTCAGTCCTCAACCTCTTGACCTTCCTACCAGTTTGGTTTTCGACTAGAGTCTTCCAACTTTTGAAAATTTCAAAAGTTTCATCCTTAGTCTTCTGAATGAATACCCATAACTTTCTAAAGTAATCATCAACTATGGATAGAAAGTGCTTTGCACCTGAGTGTGAAATATTCTTTGCAGGCCCCTAAAGGTCAGCATGAATGTAATCAAGGGATCCATGTGTTCTTTGTTTACCTTTGTTAAACTTCATTCTACAGGATTTACCAAATACACAAGGTTCACAAAACTTCAGTTTTTTGACCTTGTCACCACCCAACATATTTTGTTTCGATAATTCGACCACACCTCTTTCACTGACATGGCCAAGTCTCTTGTGCCATAGCTCAGTCTTCGACATAGGTTTTGTGGATGTAACATATGCTGAACCACCTACAACCTCAACCTCAAGGGTATACAAGCCTTGTTTCTTCACACATCTCAAGACTTCCTTCAACCTCTTCATTATCCTTAGCATATTTTTCTTTCCTTTGAAAACATATCCTTTTTTGTCGAATTCACCAAGAGAAATTAAATTCCTCTTAAGATCAGATACATACCTAACATCAGTCAATAGCCTTATTGACTCATCATGGAGCTTGAATCTCACAAACCTAATACCTACAATTTTACAAGCTTTATTGTTTCCCAACTGTACTGATCCACACCGCCTTGATCACACAATTCCTCAAACACGTCTTTTTTTTGGAGTCATGTGCCAAGTACACCCTGAATCCATAATCCACTCCTTGCTAGAGTCGCTGTTTGAAACCACCGAGACATCAGATGATTCATAACCATCTTGCACAATGGCCACATTACCATTATCCTTTCTACCATGATTGTTCAGTCGATCAGGGCATACTTTTTCATACAAGAGAGTTTCTTTGAAATGAACATGAGACTTAGGTAAAAAGCACAACAACAACAACACTTGATCTTCATCATCAATCTTGACATCGATATTTTCAAGATCAAGAATTAACTTGTTGAACATATCCAACTGCTTAGCCAAAGATTTGTCTTCACTCATCTTAAATGAATACAAAACTTGCACCACGTAGAAATGATTAACCAATGATTTCGTCATGAACAAACCTTCAAGTTTCGTCCGTACACCCGCTGCAGTTTTCTCCTTTGAAACTTGCAAGAGAACCTATTTACCAAGGCTCAATACAATGGCACTGTGGGCTTTTTCGACCATCGTTGTCTTCTCCTTCTCCATTAGGGCAACATCCATCTTCTCTGATCCTTTCAATGATTCTAACAAACATTGTTGAACAACAAGGTCTTGCATCTTCAAGTGCCACAAACCAAAATCATTCACAACGATGAATTTCTCAATCTCATACTTTGTTGACGACATATTCTCCTCCTTGCTCACCGCACCATTTTGTTGTGAATTGATGTCATCAATAACAGAACAAAGTTATGGGAAAAAGATGTGAGTTTATTAAACAAACACAAGAAACCCTATTAGATTTTACAAAAGGGAGAAAAGAAGGAAGAAAAAGAATAGAGAATTGATTAAAATTGTTTTACTATTCATTTTCTCAATAAGGGTTCAAAGATTACAAGTGAATACAAACGATTAACCTCTCTCACCCTAATTAGGATTTTCACCACCCTTTCCAAAGATGAGAGACTAGCATACTATTTATAAGAAAACTAACATACTAACCTAATAGACTTTACACCCACGCCCATTACACAAGTTAACTTAGGGAACAAACTAACTTAAACAATCTAGCTTACAAGCAAGACCCAATTCGACATACTAATTTAAATTACAAGTTAATATATTTTAACAGTATGCTCGAACAGACTTTGACTATAGCATACAAGATCAACATGTGAATAGATTTCGACTTTATACTAAACCTTCTTTCAAATCATAGAACTACCCTTGTCGACGATAGAATTTGATCCAGATACCATAAATTGCTTTTATAATAAATATAAGAGAGTATTTTACATATTTATTCAACCCTTTGAAATAGGTTTTCCAAAATCATGTTAACAACTTTAGTTTGGACATCTATTTAGTGATGACTAGTACTATTAAGCTGAAACTTAAAATACTAAGAATTAAACATCTCAATTAAAATTGATAGTTTTTGAAAGGCTCTCTCTCTCTCATAAGAGGCAGGTGCAAAGATTTATAATCACTCTATGCCACTCCATCCATTTCCAACATGTTTATCAATAAAGGCTTTGAAAGCCAAAAAGTTTAACATATCATTAAAAAGAAAGGCAAAAAAGGAAATTTTAAATACTTTCCACAAACCCTTTCCACATAAAAACTTACATCTGTAGAAAAATAATATATCATTGGATTGCATTAGCATAAACATTTGCCAATTTGATCACTTTTTCTCATTAAGAAACCCCACTTTAATTAGGAACCAAGACTGCTTAAACCAATTACTCAAGCTGTTTGTGATCTAATCACTTTCAGAAAGTTGTAATAATAATACATTATATACAAAAGTATCATTTTAGTACAAATTTTTGGATAAGTGTTAAACGTGAAGTGAATTCATATAGTAACTGGTTTAATTTAAGTAAAAAGCAACTTGGTACCGAATTATAATAATACCTAAATTCTAAACTTTAATAAAAGTATGATTTATTAATACTTAAATTCAAACTTTAATAAAAGTATGATTTATCATATCCTAACTATATTATATAACTATCTTATTGTAGGCACGTGTCTTAGAAATCTCAACATTTCACACTTCTTCATGTTATGTCACGATCGTGAAACGCCCAATAGAGGTAGCAGAGCGGGTAGCAATTGCAAATCATTCTATTTCATTAGCGAGGCAGATGAGGTGAGGTGCAAGGCAGGTGGATGCTTACGTTGGGCATACGTGAGGCGGTTGGCACATATGTCTGAAGCAAGTGTCTTAAAACATGTGTCATACTTTTGCTGTTTTTTTAAAATCATTTTTGGCGAGAGATGGAATATTTAGAAAGATAAGCTTAGAGAAAAATAAATGGAATTTTAGGAATTTTTATTTTCAAGAATTTGAAGATTTCTGCAAATTATCTATGGGTTGGAGAATACTTTCGCACACAATCGGATTGAACAAGTTATGTATTGAGATGGGTAGTGCGTGCGACACTTTTAGTGTTGAGAGAAAATAAAAGAATAAGAAAAGAAAGATTGATATTATTGAATGAATGATAATAACTGAATTATAAAGGGTCTTATTTATATAGACTTAAGTGATTTGACTACTGAGAAATAAATATAACAAACTAAGTAATAAACTTTAACCCCTAATTAGCTTTGGGTTGGTCACATAATTCAACTTGAATTATATCTAATATCTCAACATACCCCCTATAATACAAGTTGTCGAAACACATTAATCAATGTCGATCTGAATTATTCTCAATTTCTTTCTCAAAGTTAGGAACATGTCGATCTTCAATCATTTGGTGAAAATGTCGGACAGTTGTACTTCACTTGAGAAATGCCTTACTTCAAGTTCACCTCGATTCATCATCTCTCTTAAGAAGCGAAATCTAGCTTCGATAGACTTACTTCTTCCATGCAAAACTGGATTCTTCGCCAGATTTATGGCTGACTTGTTGTCGATATGCAACACCAAAGGTTTCTTCACTTCGACCTCGATCTCTTCCAGCACATATCTTATCTAAATTGCTTGACACGCATCATATGATCCTGCTATATATTCAGCCTCACACGATAACAATGCCACCATAGGTTGCTTTCTTGAGCACCATGAGATTGGGGCACCAAATACTTGAAAGAAATATCCACTAGTGCTTCTTCGATCTTCCTTATTTCCACACCAACCAACATTTGAATAACAAGTCATCATAGCTTCTTTACTTTCAGAGTCTCGTCAAAATATAATTCCATAGTTTGTTGATCCTTTTAAGTATCTCAGGGTTCTCCTTGCAACCTTCATGTGTGACACCCTTGGTTCACTCATATATCTGCTCACTAATCCGACTAAGAAACATATATCAGGTCGACTGTTGCACACATATCTCAGAGATCCGATAATTTTTTTGAACAAAGTCCCATCGACTTTGTCTTCCTCTCTATGCTTCTCCAACTTCAAATTTGGTTCGATAAGCGAAGATGCAGGAGTCTAATCATCAATTATGAATCTCTTAAGTATCTCTTTGACATACTTTCTTTGATGTAGCACCATGCCTTGCTTCGACATTTGAAATTCCATGCCAAGGAAGTACGACAACTTTCCCATATCTGACATTTCAAATTCCTTTTTCTTCAACTCTTTGAACTTCGACAAGTTCACCAAGTTACCTCCAGTTACTAACAATTCATCGACATATAAGCAAATAATTGTTATATCCTGTGCCACAACCTGAACACAGACACCATACTCAGATTTGCATTTACTAATCCCAATTTGACCAAGTATAAGTTGATATTATTTTTCCATGCCCTAGGTGCCTGCTTGAGATCATAGAGCATTTTGTGCAACTTGTATACTTTACTTGCTTCCTCCTGAATTATAAACCCAGAAGGTTGTGTGACATACACCTTTTCATCTAAAGATCCATTCAAAAATGCCGATTTCACATCTAAGTGAAATGTCGACCAACCTTGATTGCATGCCAAGGCTACTATTAGTCGAACAGTTTCCATATTGCGATAGGTGAAAATACTTCAGAGTAGCCGAGTATTGCTCTGTAAAGAAATCCTAGAGCTACCAATCTCTCCTTATGCCTTGCTATCGACCCATCAGCATTGCGCTTCAACTTGAAGACCCACTTCACTTTGATAGCTTTTGTATGAACTAGAAATTTGACCAACTCCCAAGTGTTTTTTCTTTCGATTGCTTGTAACTCTTCGACCAAAACATACTTCAGGTGTTTATCTTTGAAGGCTTGACCATAGTTGATTGGTTCAGCGCATGCAAGTAAAGAAAAATGAACTAGTTTTCCATATGTTATGACTTCAACATCACCAACCACTTCATAGTCTTGAAGTCTTGTTGGACGAGCTCTAGTTCTTTGAGGTCTTTGGCTTGTTTCATCCACATCCTCTTTGACTTCGATTGTGTGGGGTATACCAACAACAACTTCGACTTCAACTGGAATATTGAAATCTTTGACATCGACTTCATTACTTGCTCATCAAACTCATAGCTCATCAATGGCTTGTTAATTGGATCACCAAAATTCCAATCCCATGCAGAGTTCTCATCAATCACAATGTCTCGACTCATGACAATCTTATTGTTAATTGGATTGAATAATATGTATGCTCCAGTCTTATGATATCCTACCAGAATCATAGGTTTACTCTTGTCATTAAGATTCCTTCTTCTTGCACCAGAACTATGCTTGTAGCAAATACATCCAAACACCTTCAGATGACTCATTAATGGTCGTTTGTCACTCCATACTTCTTCGAGAACCTTGTTCTTAAGCTTCTTGGTAAGGCACCTGTTCAGATTATAAACAGCAGTCGAAACAGCTTCACCCCATAAGGACTTTGGCAAATTCTTCTGCTTCACCATGCATCTCGCCATGTCCGATATGGTATTATTTATCTTTTCTGCTATTCCATTATGTTGAGGAGTATAAGGAACAGTTACTTCATGATCAACACCATGTTCTTCACATAATTCTTCAAATATCTTAGATGTGTATTCGCCACCTCCATCTATTCGCAAAACTTTGATCTTCTTCTCACTCTGGTTTTTGACAAGCATCTTGAATCTTTTATAGATTTAAAATACTTCGTCCTTTCGTTTGATCACATAGATCTGGATCTTTCGACTGTGCTCATTGATAAATGAAACGAAATACCTATTACCACTAATGGTATGCTCTTCAAAAGGACTACATACATCTGAATGTACAACTTCGAGTATGCAGGATGATCTTATTGGTATAGTCGAAACGAAAGACTTCCTGGACTTCTTTCCGACTAGGCAACCATCATAAAGTTTTTCAGGCATCTCAAGACTTAGTATACCAATTACCATATCTTGAGTGATCGATTGATTGAGTGATTGAAAGTTCAGATGACCAAAACTCAGATGCCACAACCAAATATTCTAGTAGTCGACAATTTTTTAGACGATGGCGCAAATCTAGAAGGGGGGTTGAATAAATCGCTTTCTTAAAAGACTCGGCGCTACCAATAAAAATGGTTTTTAAAATTTTTTTAATTGCGGAAGCGGCCCAGGAACTATACACGTCTAAAACGAACGATTACTAGAAAACCGGATATGCGTTAAGCATATGGAATCGGATAAACGAGATATGAGAATCACTATGTTAATCACACTTTCAATTTGATTATGCTCACTATACGGTGTAACTAGTTCCAATGCCTTTAAAATATTAACAATATGAAAAGGCAACACACAAGGTTTTTAGTTCACACAATTTATCAAACACTTGGAGTGTAGAGCACTACATGTGAGTTATTTTTTGAGAGTTAAGTGCTCAAGTTCCCTCTTACAATCAATGATTGTACTAGGTTCAAAATTAGTTAAGCACAACTCAAATCGGACCTAGATTAGTATAATTGTTTGCACTAAAAACATAGATATTAAGCAATATAAACGTAAAGCAAAAGACACAATGATTTATTGAGGCAGTTCCCTTGTCGTTCTCGCTCGGGGTACGTCTTCCCTCAATTCTAACAATAGAATTGAGACCTGTTTATAGATAGATATAACCTGTTTGTTAATGTTAACACAAGAAGCGAATAGCTATCAAACAAACGAACACAATTGTTGTTGTAGATCCTATTTCTTCTTGCCCCTTGATTCAAGTTGAATCAAGTACTTCGGAAGTTGTGAATAAACCTCGGATTGCGACACTCTCTTTGAATAATCTTTGTTGGTGCGGTAAAGCAGCAAGCAAAAAATGTTAAGTACCTAGTTTTGTCGTCTTCACAGGGATTAGTGTGATCTGAACGTCGTTCAACAGTTTCTAAATTTCTAAACTTATTGTTCAAAAGTTTTGGTTTAAAAGGTTCGAAGAACCATAGATAAAGACAGAAAATATAAATAAAGACTGAAATATAAACGGAGCCTTGTTGGGATTGTATTTCATCAATTGATAACATATGCATTCTTCTGATCAAATTAAACACAACGCAATCATTCGTCTAATATCATCACGTATCACTCACGACAATGCTTATCTCTAACGCAGCGTCGAGAGAAAAACTGTGTTGTCTCATTGGTGATCTCTCACCCGACAAAAACACAACACAGAGCATTAAGATCTGATACTCACGCAAATGCTAAGCCTAAATCTATCTCTAGTATTTAGGACCTAACAGGTGATTTTCCTAGTTCCAGATCCGAAAAGCGTATCTCTACCACGATTCAAATCAAAGATAAACAGGTAAACAAGGATAACACCCATATCAGATAAACAATTGTTTCGCATAAAACATGATTATCAAAATACGTACACACGCTTAACCCTTTTTACATGTATTCATCTAATCCACCAAATGTCGGTGAACATCGTTCTTCATCACTATTATCACATACCCACACAATATTATATTGATCCTACCCATGCTACCCATGCTACTTAATCAACACAACACCATAGAGGATAAAATGAATATCAACTTCAAAACCATGTCAAAAGTTTGTTCATCGATAGAAGAAGATCTGAGATCAAAGATGTGAAAAGGTTTTGTCAAGACCCACAAATACATAATCAAAGATAATCAATCAATAGAGAATCCAAACTAGTTCACAAACATAAATTATATGAAATACATAAGATATCAAAATATTACAATCCAAACCCCAACAAGAGATCGAAGATCTTACCTCCTCCCCCTTAGGGTTTTATGCTTCTCTCTCTAAAATAGATGAAGAGAAAATAAGTTCTGATGTCTAGAAATGGAAAAAATTACAAGTTATGAAGAAGATAGATATATTTATGACTTAAAAAGCACTTAAATAAAGAACAAAAGATGTTCTGTTTTCCCCATTCGCCAGGCGAACAGGGGCCTTCGCCAGGCGAATCAAATGAAACTTGGCACTTCAAAGTGCCTCTAGCAAGCAAATCACCCTTCTGAGTTATCGCGCCTTCGCCAGGCGAACCTTCGCTGGCTTCACTCGCCAGAAGAAATTTATGTTGGTTTGCTACTGGAATATCCAAAGATCCTTCTCCAGCTCCTTCGCCAGGCGAATGGTAGCAAAGCTTCGCTGGACTCATTCGCCAGGCGAACTTCATGCCCTTTTGGTCTGGGAGTTTAATTTGAATTACTCGCCCTGGCTCGCCAACACTCGCTTGGCGAACCTTTGCTGGCACTCGCTGAGCTTCGCCAGGCGAACATGACAGCTTCCAGCTTCTTCCAGCAGCTCTGATTTAGCCTAGTGAGCATGACAGTATTTTGGTGGTTTGCATATTGTCTTGGTTTCCTTGCCCATTTCTTGTGTCTTACTCTTCACTTGTTTTGTGCCTAATTCCTGCATAATAACACACAAATCAAAGGTACCAAGATCTTTTCACACTATATTGCAAACCAAACAAAACAAGAGTGGTTTTCTACACTTAATTGACGAAAATGAGTGAAAAATGCCAACTTTTGATAGATCAAATAAGTGAAATTTCGCATCTAACAACTCGCCCCAACTAGCTTTTTGCTTGTCCTCAAGCAAAGTATGCCTATCATTTCACAACAAGAGGATTTGCTCAAGATTAAGATTCACCCAAGAATGGATAAAATTGGCTCAAACACAAATGATGCAACAAGCCAAGGTTTCAAATGTTTAGAATCAAACAATGCACAAGAACTAAATTCTTAAAGCAAATATAAAGCCATGTATCAATCAACAACTATATTTTTTATGAATGAATCACTCTATCTCTCCTCTTCGAATAAGGATTGAAGAAATTACGTGTTTGCAACCGCGGGGACAATTTCACTCCACTAACATACAATGCCAATATCAATTCAATTCATACAAAATCTAACAATCAAAAACGAAAATATGGAAGCAAGAAGATCACTAAGGTCTTTAAGGTTGTAGCTTGGTCGGGTTTACAAACAAGGGACTTTTCTAAGGCCATTGAAACGAAATTGCCGATGAAAAAGAGACACACCGAACACGTTATTTACACTCCTCAACTTCATTCCATTTGTTTCTTAGTTGCAAACCTTCACAAACCTTATTTCACAACTTATTCTTTCACTATTTTTGTTTCCAAGCAAGCATTCTTTTTCTTTTCTACTTTTTTTTTCTTTTTTCTTTCTTTTTTCATATTTACACAATTTTTTTTTTGTGCTTGCTTGAATTTTTCAAAAGTTGTAACAACCTACTATCTTCCTTTTTCATTCGCCCCAACTTAACTTTTACTCAACCCTCAAGTGAATGCTCTTAGCTTTTTATGGCAAAGAAGACAATTAAAACAAATTCAAGGGTTCAAGAAATTTTTTAGAATCTCTCAAAATTAAGAATGAGATTCACATTGTTTAGGCTCAAAGGGGTTAACGAATTCTCTCTACTCACGGGTAAGTTGCATTTGGAACTGGTTGTGCTCAATACAAACAAGTGCCTTGATCATTTCTAATGCTTCCACAAATTCACAATGATAACAAGATAAAGCATGAATCATATGAATCAACAAAGTTTATCAGAAATCCAACATTTAGTAAATAATGGAAGCTTTCTCACAAATTGTGGGTTTTTGGTCCTAAGTGAAATAATCATTCAAACAAGTTGCCAAAAGAACAAATTTCATTTGCAAAAAGACTTAAGTTCTTAAACATTCTAAAATTCTAAACAAAGGAAACCATGTACCTTGACAACATTCACTTGTTTCATACTATCATCGCCATCCAAACTCGGTTGAAGCTTCATTTAATGCTTTTATACCGATAGCAACCACTCTAGAAGGAGTTTTTGTCATTCCTGAACACACTAGAAAAAAACGTAAAAAGAAACAATATATACAAAATATACAAAGCTTAAAAACATAGAACCGTTGCAATGCACTTCAAAATCTCAACACAAATCCCCGACAACGGTGCCATTTTGTTGGTGCGGTAAAGCAGCAAGCAAAAAATGTTAAGTACCAGTTTTGTCATCTCCACAGGGATTAGTGCGATCTGAACGCCGTTCAACGGTTTCTAAATTTCTAAACTTATTGTTCAAAAGTTTAGGTTTAAAAGGTTCAAAGAACCATAGATAAAGACAGAAAATATAAATAAAGACTGAAATATAAACGGAGCCTTATTGAGATTGGATTTCATCAATTGATAACATATGCATTCTTCTGATCAAATTAAACACGGCGCAATCATTCATCTAATATCATCACGTATGACTCACGACAAAGCTTATCTCTAACGCGGCGTCGAGAGAAAAACCGTGTTGTCTCATTGGTGATCTCTCACCCAACAAAAACACAACACAGAGCATTAAAATCTGATACTCATGCAAATGCTAAGCCTAAATCTATCTCTAGTATTTAGGATCTAACAGGTGATTTTCCTAGTTCCAGATCCGAAAAGCGTATCTCTACCACGATTCAAATCAAAGATAAACAGGTAAACAAGGATAACACCCATATCGGATAAACAATTGTTTATCATAAAACATGATGATCAAAATACGAACACACTCTTAACCCTTTTTACATGTATTCATCTAATCTGCCAAATGTCGGTGAACATCGTTCTTCATCACTATTATCACATACCCACACAATATTATATTGATCCTACCCATGCTACTTAATCAACACAACACCATAGAGGATAAAATGAATATCAACTTCAAAACCATGTCAAAAGTTTCTTCATTGATAGAAGAAGATCTGATATCAAAGATGTGAAAAAGTTTTGTCAAGACCCACAAATACATAATCAAAGATAATCAATCAATAGAGAATCCAAACTAGTTCACAAACATAAATTAGATGAAATACATAAGATATCAAAAGATTACAATCCAAACCCCAACAAGAGATCGAAGATTTTACCTCCTCCCCCTTAGGGTTTTATGCTTCTCTCTCTAAAATAGATGAAGAGAAAATAAGTTCTGATGTCTAGAAATGGAAAAAATTACAAGTTATGAAGAACATAGATATATTTATGACCTAAAAAACACTTAAATAAAGAACAAAAGATGTTCTGTTTTCCCCCATTCGCCAGGCGAACAGGGGCCTTCGCCAGGCGAATCAAATGAAACTTGGCACTTCAAAGTGCCTCTAGCAAGAAAATCGCCCTTCTGAGTTATCGCGCCTTCGCCATGCGAAGGAATCATTCGCCAGGCGAACCTTCGCTGGCTTCACTCGCCAGGCGAAATTTATGTTGGTTTGCTACTGGAATATCCAAAGATCCTTCTCCAGCTCCTTCGCCAAGCGAATGGTAGCGAAGCTTCCCTGGACTCATTCGCCAGGCGAACTTCATGCCCTTTTGGACTGGGAGTTTAATTTGAATTACTCGCCCTGGCTCGCCAGCATTCGCCTGACGAACCTTCGCTGGCACTCGCTGAGCTTCGCCAGGCGAACATGACAGCTTCCAGCTTCTTCCAACAACTCTGATTTAGCCTAGTGAGCATGACAACATTTTGGTGGTTTGCATATTGTCTTGGTTTCCTTGCCCATTTCTTGTGTCTTACTCTTCACTTGTTTTGTGCCTAATTTCTGCACAATAACACACAAATCAAAGGTACCAAGAGCTTTTCACACTATATTGAAAACCAAACAAAACAAGAGTGGTTTTCTACACTTAATTGACGAAAATGAGTGGAAAATGCCAACTTTTGATAGATCAAATAAGTGAAATTTGGCATCTAACAATCTTCGGTCTTTAAAATCTGGTCCGGCTGATTTAAATCATCCGAAACTCCCACTCACAATCCTCCGTTTACCGTTACTAAATCGACAGAACCTCCAGCTCTTCGATTACCTTCACTCGGCTGAATATGTGATGGAACAAATCGTGCAAAACCCTCAAAATCTGAGATTCTTGGTGGGCAAAACCCTAAAGGTTTTATTCAAGAAAAACCTGTCGATTACTCAACCCAAACCAGATAAACCAACCTTCGACTTTGGACGTTATCACCTCGGACATGCACAATTCACAACAAAGATGATTATGTGTAATTGTTGTGAAATTCTATGAAGAGAATGAAGATGATGAGAACCAAATCGACACCTATTTAACTTTTCTTGTTTTTCTCAATGATATGAAATGAAAGAGCAACTGAACTTATATACCAAACATTACTGACATAACAAACAAAACCAATTCACAAAGATAGTTGACATAACATAATTTTGACACAAAATAGTGAGCGGTCGACCTATGCAGTAGAGGGGGTCGACCTGAGCAGACCCGAAAGCAAGATTATGCAGAAAACAAGAACATGCGTCGATCGGAGCATAGCATGCGTTGACGCATGGCATGCACTTTTAGCCAAATGAAAATGCTTACAGTATGAGTCGACCGGAGGGTCGACGCGAGCCCTCCTGAGACAAATGCACTAAAAAGGCTTGCAGTGTGAGTCGACCGAAACAAGTCTTTAGTCGACTCAAAGCCTTGAAACACTCAAAAATGCCTATTTTCATACTTTATGATACTTTTAATGAAACCTATAGTATGACAACCAACACCAACTAAGTCAACCCTATATTTGGCTATCTATATACAACAATCGTGATTTTTACGAGCATTTGAATTATGAGAGACAAAACATGCAACTACGACATGGTGATAACATCCGACATATATTCTTCTATGGAGCTGAGTTTTGACATCATCGAAACGAGCACATCTATATATGAGGCTTTGCCCCCACACAATTGTTTTCAGACATTGTACCTCAGTTGAACTGATCATGGTCTTAAATGTTCTATTCTTCGACAGAGGAGATTTTAAGACCAAGTTATTCTGGATGTCGAAAAGTTTTAAGGCTCCATCTTTGATAGCTACTAAGAACCTATTTTCGACCAGTTATCCAACACTTAGCATATTGCATTTCATTCCAGATACATAGAGTACATCTTTGATCATATCTTTTTCTCCATTGCTCCTTTGAATAACTATGTCCCTAGTGCCTTCTGCTTGCAATGAGCTATTATCAGCAAGTTTAACCTTTCTCTTCTTCAACTTGTCGAAATTTGCTAACCACTCTTTTCAACTAGTCATGAGATTCGAATAGCCCAAGTCGAGGAACCAAATCTTGGATTCGACATGGTCATCTGTAACTGCAGCCATAACCACCATATCATCAAAATCATCTGAATCTTGGCATACAAGGTTTTCTCCTTCCTCCTTGCCTTTTCCCCCCTTGTCTTTATTGTACCAACAATGTTTGGCCAAGTGACCCTACTTTTCACAGTTATAGCACTACACACCTTTTTTTTCTTTTTCTTTCTGATAGGAATTTCCTTATCCTCTTTTTGAGGATTCAAAATCTCTATCATTAACCTTATTCTTTTGAGGATTCGACCAAGACCTCTTGCCATGAGTCTTGTTGATTTAGCCTTTGAACTTGTTAGAGCCATCATTCTTCTTCCACGACTGAGACTGTAGTGCTTGTATCGAGTCTTGAACTCTTTTTCTTTCGACAATCCTAATCCCATGCGCCTCCAATGAACCAACCAAATCTTCCAGTTTTAGAGTTTCATTATTGTTGGATTCTTGAATAGCTACGATAACATGATTAAAGTGATATGTCAACATACACATTACCTTCTCAACTATCATCTTATCATTTATGGTTTCACCACAACCCTTCATGAGATGGACGAGTTTCTTCACCTTCGACACATAGCCTGCAATCTTTTCGTCTTCTCCCATCGATAATAATTCATATTGCCGTTGCAAAGTTTGCAACTTGACGATATTGACTTTCTCGCCTCTTCCATATTAGTCGCATCAATCGCCGATTGGATGTAAAACACCGTCTTACAATCCATTTTCTTGGCGTCCTTGTGAATGGTTCTCTGTATGTCAGTTGCATCTTCACTAAGAACAGGAACACCGTTAGTAATCACTTCTAAGGTTACATAAAAGGCAAATAGAGATTGTATTTGTTTTCTCCATCGAAGCCAATTCTTTCCGTCAAGAGTTAGAAGGGAGTTTGGTAAATTTCTGCTACCATTCATCTTTCTAGTGATTGATCAGCAATAACCCACAATCCCAGAAACACGATCTCTGACGCGTGATTCTTGAAAACACAATCAATAATCTAATCGGAGCTCTAGATACCGATTTGTTAGTGCGGGAGGCACTTTTAGTGAGGAGAGAAAAATGAGTGAATAAGGAAATAAGGATTGATATTATTGAATGAATGATAATAACTGAATTACAAAATGTTTTATTTATATAGACCTAAGTGACTAGACTACTAAGTAATAAATATAACAAATTAAGTAACAAACCCTAAATTCTAATTAGTTTTGGACTTGAGCCACATAATTCAACTTGAATTATATCTAATATCTAAATAGAGAGGATTGAGTTATAAATAGGTGTGAACTTATTGAATTAATTTTTTCTAACTCATTTATAATTTTTTGTTTAAACTTTTGATTTATAGAAGATTCAAGAGCTTCTCTCTTCTGTGGAAAAGATTAATATGAATCAAATTGGAAAAATAATTTATCTCATTTGATTGTACTTTTATCTTGTTCTTGTTTGTCTGTATGCACTTGGTTGATAAATTTATTATTATATGACACTCTTTAGTTGGTATGTAAAGTATTTTGATTATTTATTGGGACACTTTAGTTAAATGTCATTGTTTTTTTTTCAACATATCAATTTTGGTATGTTATAAAATATGATTTTGAATTTTTTAAAAACAAGTGATATCCAAAATAAAGTAAAGGGTGTAACTTTACAAGTGGCTGAATTTTAAATGGGATATCGAGAAACTTTTTAGAGACTACAATTTTGGTCTTTAAAGTTAAAATAACATCAATCTTTAAAATAAGTGTATCTGCATTGAAAAGTGAGGTATTGATGTCGGCAAACATGACTCAAGATAAGAAGACCGAGATGGTAAATAATATCAGAAATTTCATTTAATCATTTTATATGCATAGATTATGTCTAAAACAACAAATTTATTCATTTTGAGTGGCGGAAAACAAATCCTACACAAAGAAGTGGACAAATTTTAACAAAATTATTGATGACTTACAAAATATAATGGTGAAACTTGATGATTATGACAGCTTTACACTAATAATAATGAGTTTAGAGAATATGAATATTTGGGTCATGGGATATGAATTTTCCTATCACACGATTCAAAGAATGTGGAGTTATTTGATTCCGTAACAATAAATTTTGTAAGTTTCGTGAAATTGAAGCGATTTAAGTCAAGATGTTTAAAAATCAAGTGTTCCTTTAACGCAATGTGGGGTAAGTTCGCGAACTTAAGAACAATTTGTTTTCTGTAAAAATATTTGATGATTTAGAATATTACACCAGAATTAACTCGACATGTTAAATTTTTTGCATAGTTCATTGATATTTACAAATTGAAAAGTCTAAAATGGATAACTTTCAAGTTATAGATTGTTCCACTGTTATTGGTAATGCATCATTATTTAGTCAAGATTTTAATAATGATACCATAATATATGAAATTAGAGCATGCTAGTAAAATATGTTTGGTTGATTTGGGCAAGCAAGATTTGCTAGGTACTGAAAATAAAACAAGCTAAAACTGTGTGATCATTTCATAAGAGTGAAAAAACATAGATAGAACTTTAGGAGTGATATATATAATTCTAATATATCGTTTGAGTATGTTCATTCAGATAACTATGGCCTGACAAGGGTGACACGAAAATGGTTTCTATTTTCTAAGTATCATTTATGACTTCTCTAGAAATAGTATAATTTAACATTTTGAAAATTGTTACACATTTTAAAAGTATACGGAATGAAATGAAGGGAAATATTAAATAATCAAAGTAAACACAAATATAAAATTCAAAAATATTTCCTTGCAATGAATCTTACAAATGATCACGAGTCCGAGATTGATTGATTAACTCTTGAAACACATACAATATCATTGATCTCTTAAATAAATTGATTACAAATACCACACAAACGACGCCTCTTCTACTCAATCTAAATGAACATAATCTAAACGAGAGAATATCCCACCTTCATTGCTATTGCTAGTTGTGAATGAACACAAGTGTAAGTGAGAACATTAATTGAGAATCTTAGTACGTCTAGTGTTTTGAAAATACTTAAATGAGTGAATATCCCCTTTACATAAGTGTTTTATTTATAGAACAACTTATATGCACCATAACTTATAGTTTACTGTGTTTCTCTAATCAAGGATATTACATTATAAGAATATATCCCCAAATCATAGATTAATTTTATTTATTTATGCTCTCATTTATTAGTCCTTATTTGTTTTTTTTTAGGTTCGCGTTATATTTATAGTGTAATTAGTTCACATATTTAATATTATCAATAAATGAGGATGTCTACTACATCAATGTTTTCCAAATGATAAAGAATGTCATGTGCTCAATTATACTCTTTCTTGAAAACAACACTACTAAAAATACACAGATTATCTACGGATTTTTTTGCGGAAAGAGTTTCACATCTATACCTGCGATTTCACCTGCGCCTTTTATTGTGAAATATTATTTCCTGCAAAAATTAATATAGCAGTAAATTTCGCAGGAATTCCTGAGACTTTAACTGCGATTTTAGTTTAAAAGTAAATTACAAATTTCCTGCGGATTTAACTGCGATACTTTTCGTAGGAAGTAGTTATCCATTAAAACCACATAATTCTCTGGAAATGTTGCAGGAGTTGCTGCGCAGTTTGCTGCGGAATTTGCTGTAAATGTTTCTGCAACTCTTGCTGTGAATTGTTTAGTTTATTTTTAATTTTTATTGTGTTTTTATTATTAATAAATAAAATTATAAAACACTTGATTCCAAGAATATGTTATTGAGACATTTTTTAATTTTATGTTAAATTTTAGTTTTTCTTAAGAAAGTTTTATAATATTAATTGAATTTTTTTAGTTATTATTTAAAAAAAATTTATTTATTTAATACTTTTTTATAGTTGTAAAAATTAAAAAAATAAAAAATATCAGTTTATGATATAATTGTAAAATATAAGTTTATTTATTTAATAATTTTTTATTGTTGTAAAAATTTTAAAAAATCAAAAATATAAGTTTATGATATAATTGTAAAAATATAAGTT